>WEIU01017845.1:2621-32552 GCA_013389925.1 Aegithalos caudatus
TTTTTTTTTTTTTTGTGTCCCAGCATCTGATAATGGTGTGAGAGTGAGCAGCGCTGTTCTGGAGCAGCCAGGTGTGCAGATCTTTGTACACAAACTCTGGTGTTCCCCACTTAGCTTGGTTTCACTGTATCCAGAGCTAACAAATTCCAAGGCTGAAGAAATTTATTCCCTATAAAAATTTCAGCCTTCAGGTTCCAAGTTTATTTAGCTCAAGATGTGGTAATTACCAGTTCATAAACAGGAAGTATACCCTCCAGTACTGATCTATTTAAGAGAAGTTTATTGAATAACATTGACCATAATGATAACTAAAACAGATATACAGCCCCATTAAATGAGGTTTAGTCTTCAACAGCCATGACTCTATCTAGCAGCCTTAGTCTAAGTTTTATCCCCCTATTCAGTACTTTACAGTCTTTTGTTCTTTCCTGACTCTTCTCCAGATTCTGGTGCTTTCTGTGTTGATGTCTCAACAGCACTTTAGCTATCTGAAAATACAGCACTGATAATAAGTGCTATGAATAAAGGGAACATAAGGTTGAACATCATCATTCTGGTTTCTTGCCTTGACCTCTCCAACCACTTCACATTTCCCTTGCTGGGTATGCTTTTGCTTACCAATCATCCTTCTCTTCAAAAGCAAGAAAAAACAACTTTTCTTGTTGATAGAAAAAAAAATTTTTGCTATAAAAGCAAATTCAGACCACCTACTCTAAAAATGAGCAGCAACACAGTGACAAGGGAAATAGAGCTTGGGAACAAAGATCAGTTCCTTATTAGTGCAGCTTTGTGTGAAACCAGAGTAACTAGGTGCTTAAATATTTCTGAGGATCACAGCCTTAGTTTCTTTCCACTCAGTTCCTTATTTTTAAAACACAAATTATTTTCCCACTTTCGTAAGAGGATTGTGAGAATAAAATCATAGAATATTCAGATACTGCAGTTAAGAGGAGCAAGTGATTGCTATGTGTGTTTTCTGTGTTTTCTTAAACTGTTTTGGTTTTTTCAGTGGCAAATATCATATCTTCAGCCAAGCTATGTAAAAGGAAAATATATTTCTATTTCTATGAAAGCTTCATCCTAATTTTTTGTTCCTGTTTCACAAATTGAAATACATTTTTGGATCCTTTAAAGTGTTCTTACTATTGTACCTACACGTTTTCCTAAGCCATATGGGTAACCACTTCTGTCTTTAATTTCATCAGTTCTCAGTAACATCTTATGGCAATGAGATCTGTCAATCAGTTTGTTTCTTTGCAGGAGAAATATTTGGGGTTTAGCAGTTTTACATATTTTACCTTGCATATTTGGAAACTATCCTTTTATCTTTGTACACAGACCTACCTTCATATCTTATTTAATTGGCATCTTGGTGTTTTGTTTAATCTAGTCCAATTCACTTTGTGAAGACAATCCTTCCTTTGTTTAACTTACATTTGCTTGGCTAATTTTATTTACAAATATGATGTTACCATGACTTTTGAGCAAAGCTCTATATTTATTCTGTATACTCTAAGGAACTCCGGTCTTCCACTTGCTCATAAACACCATTAGTTTCTGAGACAAGTAGCATCTCAGGTCTCAATATATCATTTTAGACAGAGGTACTAAAACTAAACCACCTCCAGCTGGAATACACCTTTTGTGCAAAGAGCACTGTAATAGCTCCAGTAGTGCTTCCTAGCCCATACTCCACACCTCCTCATGTCCAGCTCAGCTTTTATAAATCACTGCTCTGTGAGGAACAGAATTCTTCACTGAATCATCCACATGGATACTCAAATGCTCTGTTAGGTGGTTCTACTTTATTTATCCAGCAACCTCTTCAATCTGTGGGTTATCTGGTTCTAATGCTGAGTGAACATATCCTCTCTTCTCTGCAGTTTCCATCTGCATCAGGAGAGGATGAGCAGGAGATCATTGCTTGGAGTGCACATGTGCTCTTTTCTGCCTCTGCAGAACTATGGCAAGAGGCAGTCACTGCTGGAGACTGTCAGTTGTATATTCTGGAGCCAGAAGATCAGCTAATTCCATTTCTTGCACAAAGATCACCAAAGGAAAAAAAAAGAAACCACCCAACAACACAAACCTGAACTGCTCAAAAGGAGCATTAAGAGTCAAAAAATAGAGTACATTAAAGTAATATCCTAAATAAAGCTAATATACTCTCTCCTGTTCCAATGAGCTTTGTGAATAATGGATAAACAATGCTTCATCTGCTTTAATTAATCTGGTTTCAAAATTAATTTGACCCAACACAAAATTAGCAGTCAATTTAGAGCTTTGGTTAGTGAACAAGTTCAAGTTACATAAAGAGATCGCGTTAGCAGGAAGTGTGTAAACAGCAAAGGGCAGTATTTTATTCCCTGAAGTAAAAGGCCTCCTTAATTAATACACAGCTAAGGTAGGAAATGCATTTCCCTTGCCAAAAGCTAACTTTACTCTGAGGTTTTATTTGCAAATTTGGACTGGCACAGATCTTTCTTGTTCCAGAAAATTCCTGAATTTTCTTTAATGGGTATCTATCCTCTTTTTGGAGAGTCTGGCAGCAATGCAGAACTGGTACTACTGCCTTTTTCTAACACAGTCCCTTTTTCACCTCAGAGAATGTGTCTTGGATCAGCCTTGGAGCTCTCTGACAGTTGTCCTCCCCAGCAGCTGAGGCATCCTCTGGTAGAAAGATGGCTCAGCTTTTTCCCCAGCCATTTCCAGGACATGGATGATCTAAGAAGACTGTAAATCCCCTAATTTTTTTTTTTTTCATGTGTTTAAAGGATGCCCCAACCAAAGAAGACTCATAGTTCGCATTTAGATTAGCTTTGCCCCACAACACATGTATAGAACTGTTTCTGTGGAATAAGATTCTGCGGAATTAGGAGTTAGAAAAATTAATTTCTACCTGTTTGTCATGTTCCAATTGTCAGGTGTGAAGCTTTGTTTTTCTTTGTGGTTTTATGCAGTGTAACTGTTACTATTTGAGCTGTTGTTACTATGGTATCCTTGAGGTAAAGGGACTGATTCCATCCTTTACATGCCTTCTTCATGCAATCTCAATCTTTGGTAATAAAGTCTGGAGAAAAGCTGAAATTCACAGGAATTAATTGCTTTAGATTATTGGTGTCATAAGTAAGCACATATAAATTACTTGCTATTGCAGATTTAAAATAAATACTTGAAGGTGATGAATCCTTGTTTACACTGATGTTTTGGGAAAGAATTTAAATTAATGAGATAGTATTATACTGGGGTCAGTGGACTGCAGTAATAAGTTCATGCTTCTTCAAAATTATTTTTCTGTAATAGCATATAATTCTCTTAAAAGAAATAAAAGTGAAAATTTTCTGGTTTTAAGATTAATTATTACAGTGTCACATTTTGCACATGACCCTTCTTGGCACAAGTACAGCAGGGGATGACTGCAGAACAGAGCAACAGCTTTGCAATCTGAAGAGGTGTCTAGCTCCAGGGGTCCTCAAAAGTCCCTTTATAATGGACAATTCCATAAGCCTTCTTGTCAACTCAGCTATGCAGCCTTGAACCATTGTCTCATAGATGTGGAGGCTGCACTTATATTTAGATTTTGATAAATAAAGATCATGAAGAAAAATAAATCACCTGCGAGAGACCTCGTGCTTGGTGCATTTGAAGCAGCATCTGAGCTTCAGTTGGGCTTGCTGGATGAAGAAAAAAGCAATAGAACTGGCAGAAAGTTATTAAACAGTGCAAAGTGACAATGTTTAAGGGATCCATTTCCCTGTTGATTCATTGCTGCCACCAAAAAATGAGATTGAAAGAGAAAGAAAAACTGATGATTTCTCCTCCATAGATTTATGAAGCAGAAGGTGGTGTCCAATTCTGATGTGTTTCTCTACACACACACACAAATGTTTGTTTCTAGCAGAAATGATATTTCATACTGTATAACGCTTGCTTGCTGATTTGTGTGCTTACAGCTGGTCCCTGCAGATCTTGCACCTGAAGAGCAGGTCCACCATGTGCATGACTATGGCTGAGGGGCACGGGGCATATTGGGAAGGTTAAAGAGGAAAAGTTAAAAAGGATTCTTTCTGAACATCAGATGGTGTATGGGTAGAGCCAGCTCCCAGTAAGTGTAAATTAAATGGGCTGCTCTATCATAGTGCAGCAATCAGAAGGCTATTGCAATAGCCAGTGATCAGCAAGGCATAGGGAAATTGTATTCCTGTATCCAATGGAAAGCAGCTTCATGCCTCTTTATCCCAGATCTGCCCCACAAAAATATCCCCTTTCCCTGGAGCAGAACCAGCATGAAACAATGTGAGTAAGTGTTTGGAGGGGCTATTCTGCAATGATGGCCTTATGCAAAACATCCTTCAGCCTTGCTTGGAAAATGTCCAAGATTCACAGGACACCAATCAGACTGGATTTGACCCTATTGACAGAAATCATCCATGATTTCTCCTACAAGGGAATAGGTAATGGTACTTCTAAGGATTCAGCTGATGTTTGCTGATGGCCTCACCAGGCCTGGTTTAAAGAGATCTTCAGGGCCTGCTCTGTCTACCACTGCTTAATAATGTAGGTTCTTTAGCCTCTTGTTAGAAAGCTGTGGGACCAATGCCCCATCCTGGATTTCCTTGGAGCTCACAGAGTTCAGTAAGGAATCACCTAGGAAACACTTTCAAAACTTCTACTTTTCCTTGGAGTGAGTGTCAAGGGTAAGGGAGGAGATTGTGTTGATCTATTATTTGAGAGGTTTGGAGTAACCTGGAAAAATCAACAACCTTTTTCAAAGACCGAAGTACCTTCATATCTGCATTCTTATGATGAATTCCCTGTAAACACCTCACATTCAAACAGGTAGTTTTGATCCATTTTTGATGATTTATTCAAACCTGCAGCTCACTTGAGACCTTACTACTATGACATTCGACTTCTTCACCTCGTCATTATCTCTGAAAAAGTAATCACTAATGACTATTGACACTTATCAGATTGCCTTTCTTTTTAAGTGCCTCATTGGAAGCTTTCAGCCTCCTGAACAAAGTAATAACATCAGATGATCCCTTGCCATGGTCTGTGTGTAGGATTAGCCTGCAGCTAATAAAAGATAAACTGAGCTTTGCCCCAATATGCGAAGGCTGAGAGATTCACATTTGCCATAGGGCAGGACTATGAATGAGCAATTGCCTTGACTCAACTAGTGAGCAGCACACCTTTAAAAATTTAGAAAAGGACCAAAGCACATTCAGAAAAGGAGCCTGCTGGGAGCCTCCCTAGATAGACTCCCTTATCTTGTATTTCAGACATTGATCAGGTAAAACTGTCCTAAATCTTTGTTGTTCACTTACCTATGCCTAACTTCTACCTCTGTGTCAGAATCTTCCTCTCTGTTTTTATGCTTTTTGCCAGTCTGTTAAGGGTACTCCCTCTAAACATATCTGAATGAATTGGAAGCAGTCTTCAGTGATTTTCTTTCAGGATAATCCTTCTCATAATGGCAAGTGTGGCTTCTCCTAGGCTTATCAAACTTTTCCTTGCAAATTTTAAATAGCACTATATTAACTCCATACCTTAGGTGAAACTCACAGAAAGGGAGAAGTCCTAGGGTTTGAGGTTATTTGGGTTTTTCCTGGGGACATTTAGGTAGATAAGGAAAAAGGGCTGGGATAAAGTGCTAGGTTTAAAGATCAAGCCCAAGGCTTTTTGGTGCCAAAGGGGGACATGACGTTTCATGTTCCACGGACAGGGAGGATTCTGTTAAGTGAGTCACTCAAACTGTTGTAAACTCCACAACAGACTGTAGAAAAAAATTCCTGATGTTCTATTCACCAAAACTGACAACTTTTGTTATGCTTTTTATTAGCCTATTTAAGCAGAAGAATCCCATGAAAGTAAGGTGGCAAAGCAATAAAGATGCAGAAAACCTAGGTAAATAGGAAAAAACCTAAAATGCATAAAATGTTAGTGCATTAAATTAAGTATTATGCATCATTTTTCCTTTTACCACACTTTAGGACGTGGCAAATGTTTGTGCCATTCTGTAGACACCTCCAGCTGAACAGTCTGGCAACTTCTCCTTGTCTAGGACAGACAAAGTTTCAAAGGTAGTATGTTCTTGGGCTTATGCCACCTTACACTGATTCCTTCTGGAAGAACAAAGCAGGTGACTGGGTTTGCTCTCCTACTGAGTTTCTATGTCAGTCTCTGGGTCTTAACACTGTTACCAATAACTTGCCAGGCTTTTTGTTTTTTTTTTTTTTTTTTTTAATGCTATCACTAAGACAAGAGTCCCAGAATATCATCTAGCCCTAACTGGTGAAGATGGGGGAAGAGCTGTAAGTGCTGATACATCAGCAGATCCAGTATATTTTATCTCTGGGCAAGAACCTTCAACAAACGAACAGCTCACATGCTCTGCTGAAATACATCAGCAATGCTTTCTTGTTCATGACCTGAAAATTCCTCCTAGCATAGAAACATGGACAAAATTAGAACACTACATGCAGTTTTTGTTTTGGCATTCACTTATTGTAGTTAATGCAGTTGTTATTAATGAACATTTCCCAGGATGTCCTAATATAAATCTCCCATTCTGTAGCTTGTTATACCGGTTGGATGTGGTATTTTTTCAGATCCAAGGCCTGAAGTCCATATCCTGCAATGAAGTATGACCTGCTGTATTCCTCTGGGCCTAGCACTATAGTTTTTGGTTTAGGACTGAAGATGTTAAGACTTTGTTCCTCACTAGCTCCGGTTGACAACTGCAATTTCTGTAATTCTCTCCTTATTTCCCCTGTTCAGTATTGTCTTATGAATCCATGTGTACTGAGTCTGGCTGGAATGGAGTAAACTTTCTTTATAGCAGGCTGTACAGTGCTGGGTTTTGGATTTGTGATTACAAACTTGCTGATGATAAACCAGCCTTCAAATATTTCTTCAATGCTTGCACAATGTCAAGAATGCATCTTTTTCCCACTCTGCCTCCTTTGGAGAGTAGGCTGGGTAGTTAATAAATTGGGAGGGAACACAGGCAGGACATCTGCCCAAGACTGACTAATGAGATACTCCATGCACTATCATGCCATGCTCAGCAAGCAAAAGTCAAGGAGAGGAGGAAGAAAACGAAAATACTTTTGGAGACACTTGTCCTTCAAAATAACTGCTGGCATTCAAAGGCCCTGCTTTCCAGGAAGCAGCCAAACATCTGGCTGCTGGTGAGAGAGAAGTAGTGGACAAATTCCTCCTTTGCTTTGTTTGCATGCACAACTTTGCTTCGCTTGCATGCACAACTTTGCTTCACATATTAAACTATTTTTATCTTGATCCACCAGGCTCCTCAGCTCCTATCTTCTCTCCATCCCACAGAAGACAGGAGGGAGGGAGTGGTTGTAGGAACTTGGCTGCTGGCCAGAGTCCACCCACACCATGTACAAATAGCAGGCTTCCAAAGGGATCAGCAAATTAGTGGCTTAAAGGCCACTGCCTACGGCTGTTGATTGCAGTGAGCAGTCACAAGTGCAAGCTGATACGGCCATCCCTTGACGTGCCTTTGTGTTTCACACCTAAGATGATTTTTCTTTCACATTTATGTATCCTGTTAGGGACATGAGTCCATGACTAAGGAACACAGGGAAGTTCAAGCTTCTGGAATTATTTAAAATAAGAGTTTTATTACACTTAAGCCAAGTATCTACTAATGGGTAACAACCTGATTTTGGTAGTCCAAAACGTACTCCTAAATGTTTCTCATATTCAACTGACACTGACCATGTCAATGCTTTTAGTCACTGATTACCAGGTTTTACTAATATTTGCTTTAAATCTGTTGATGTAGAACATGTAACAATTCCTCTTGTGGATTTGGAGTGTCAAATGTTTGAAAAGTAATTCTACTATGGTGATGTTCTTGATGTATTAATCGAAGTGCTTAGCATGGTCAAATAATCAGCAAAATTCAAATGCAATGATTTTCCTTTCTCTAAACTGGCAGTACCCACCCAAAATTCAAGCATGGAAATGAATGAATGAATGAATGAAATACCAAACTGAAGGCTTAGGAAAGGAGCTCTTCCCTTTCAATGTCAAAGCTGGAATTTAGCAAGTCGATTACATGCTTCTGTGCCTTTTCAATTTGGAATATGCACTAACTAAGGCCATTTCCTTGGAGGCCCCTGGAAGTCAGTACCTGGGACACCGATTCTTTCTCTGTAAATGGCCATGAATCCCTCTCTTAGGGACATTATCTGTCCTGGTCTCTTTGATCAGTTGCACATCCCCCAGGTTTTCTGCATAATTTGATATTTTGACTAAACCAAAAAAGCATGTTTGCAACTGTCTGTGATAAAAACTACACCAGAGTAGACCCAACTACAATTATCCTTGGTATGCTACTGTCCCTCAATTTTCCTGAGGACATTCCGGTTACTTTTTAACTGTGGGGTCAAATCACCAGTCTTCAGTGCTATAAGAAAACACACTTTTCCTGGAGAACTCCTCCAACCTTTATGGTCAGAGTCCAAGAGAAGATTTTGTTATTCTAAAGGCATTTCAGTCTCCTAAGCACGAAAAGGTACATAAGGCCTTCCTAGGCTATAGGCTTCAAAGTTCTCTTCCCAGGAGAGACCATGAACATTTTCAGCACTGTTATCTTGGTGCTCACTGACCTAAATTTCTTTGCTTATTTTCAAATACCTTGTTAGTTTTTGCCTTGGTTTGATTTGCTTTGCTTTGTGGGTTTTCTTTGAACTAAGAGTAGGCAAGCTTGTTATTCTTCTGTTCACCTGAAAACAACTTACCAAGATTAAGGCTACCTCCTCCCCTGGTATCTACCCCATCATATATGTGTGCCTACCTCCATGAGTCTGTCCCTGGCTGCCTGCCTGCCTGTCTTCAATGAGTTTAGCACTGCAAAATTCTGGATGGGAAAAGCCAGTGTTTGTTTCAAACTGCCTGGCACCAACTTCACAGGGCCAGACTCCAGCTGGCTCTTGCAGTTACCTCCACTCTGTGTTTTGGAACATGAGAGCATCTGACACCCACTAATTACATCTAAGACAAAGAGCCAGAGGCAGTGCTTTCTACATGGTCCTTTCAGAGTGGATACAATAGGTTATCAGCTGAGACCCTCTCTAGGAATTTTCCAAGAGGGTTTCACATTTTACTGGGATGACATTCAGGACACTTGAATGCGGGGATCTTCATTCACTTCATATCTCCTTGGGACATGTATTATGCTGTTTGGTGATGAGAAACTACAAGTGGCTAAAAAGGGAAGATTCCCCTACATCTCTCTTTCTAAAATATGTAATTATAAATAAGTAAATACAGACGCGTTGATCCTTTTGGGGCCTTGCTCCACTACTCTAAGTATTTCAGATAAAATTTGTCTTCAGTAACTCCTGGCTTGATCAGTTCCTATTTTGCATATTTTCCAGACCTCATTGAGGAATTTCAAACAATATAACCCACTAGGTGTTGTGGGCTTACTCATAGGAGAGATAGAAAATCATTTAGGAAAAGATTTGGACAATATATCTCAAATGCAGAATTGTGACAAAGTTCCTAAGTAGCCAAGTGCAATTGTGCACAGAATGTGTCTAGGTATCCATCACAAAGAAGGGCAGAAATATTTTAAATTCAAAGCAGATGGATTTTATTAGACTATTATAGGAGGAAAGGCTGAGAGAGTTGGGGTTGTTCAGCCTGGAGAAGAGAAAGCTCTGAGGAGACATTATTGTGACCTTCTAGTCCTTGAAAGGAGCCTAAAAAAAAAGATGGGGATAAAATTCTTAGGAAGCCTGTTGTGATAGGACAAGGGGCAATGGTTTTAAACTGAAGGAGAGTTTTTTAGGTTAGATATAAGAAAGAAGTGGTTTTAAAATGGGGGTCGGAAAACCCTGTCACAAGTTTCTCAGAGAGGTGAGAGATGCTCCATCTCTGGAAATATTCAGTCAGGTTGTATAGGGCTGAGTAACCTGATCTAGCTGAAGATATTCCTGCTCATTATAGGACAGTTGGACTAGATGGCCTTTCAAAGGTTTCTTCCAAGTCAAGCCATTATATGATTAATGAATTCCTTTGTTTGTTTGTTTGTTTGTTTTGATTGGTTGTGTTCTACTTGAGTGTTTTCAATTTCTTTCCTGAGAGATATCTACCAGGTTTGGACTATTACATAAGCCATCTTCTTAGAACAAGAGAAGATTGTTGTGAGACTCTTACAGATATCCATTTCTCTCTTTAAACTTGTCTTCAGCAAATGCATTTTTTAAGATTACTGTTATTTTAATTCCAGCCCTTTTTGTAGGAACTTTCCCCAAATAAATCTTTGTATTACAAGGCTTGTGCTCCTAGTCTACTCTCTGGAGACTGTGTTTCCTAGTAACCAACATCCCTGTACTGGGAGATCTTGCACATTTTTCACTATATCTTGAGAAGGGACAAAATCAGTTTTATTCTATAAATAGATTCTGACAGCAAAAGTGACCTAGATGTCAAATAAGTAAGCTAGGAAAAAAATGTGCATACTATTCCTATAAAGCCAAAACAAGGAGGGTTACATGGGGTAGTTTGTTGAGGAAAAATTAAAAGAAATGTCAATTCTTTAGTGATAAATACTATAACACAGTAGCTTTCAAAAAGGACAAGATACAAGGACCCTGGCTTACAACTGGAACCCTGTTATAGTATTAGTAGAAGGATATTGTTAAAGGCAATTTTGAACAGAATTGTGAAATGTACTTCAGAGGCAGAAAAAAATGTTTTCCTAAAGTTTAGGAGTTGTTTCTCCTCTCCACCCCCTAAATATTTCTGGAAGAAAAAAAAAATGCCAATTTCAAAAACAATTTTGCATTTGACATAAGACATTGGCTCATTTCCTTTTTCATCTCTCAGGTATTGTGCTTATTTTGGTAAGTAGCTAGATGTTCTGCTAATTATAGATCATTTTATTGTTCCTTCTTGTGGTAACAGAGGAATCTATGTCTAGGTTTCCATGTTGGGACATGGTCTAGGACAATCATGCAAGAATATTAAATCACTGCATTTACTCCTGCTTAAGAGATTTAGCAAGTAATTTTCAGGTATGCCAAATCACTAAGTATGCCCTCCACCAGAGTGTCCTGGTTTCAGCTCAGATAGAGTTAGTTTTCCTCCCAGTAGTGGTCACAGTTCTGTGTTTTGGATTTCAGATGAGAATAATGTTGCTATCACACCAATGTTTTAGTTGTTGCTGAGCAGTATTTACTCTAAATCAAGGAGTTTTCAACTTCTTACACCACCCCACCAGTGAATAGGCTGGAGAACACAAGAAGCTGGGAGGAGATACAGCCAGTACAGTTGACCCTAACTGGCCCAGAGGATATTCCATATGACATCTTGCTCTGGATCAAAACTATGGACAAAGCTGGCCAAGGGACTGCGGCTCAGGAACAGTCTGGGCATAGGTTAGAAGGTGGTGAACAATTGCATCATACATCACTTTTTTGTATATAATAGCAATAACAATTATTATTGTTACCATCACTTCATTTTCTACTCTATTAAGATGCCTTTATTTCAACCCACAAATTTTACTTTTTTCCCAGTTCTGTCCCTCATTCCACAGGGTTGGAAAAGGGAGTGAGTAAATGGCTGTGTTGTTTAGCTGCCTGTCAGGTTAAACCACAACACAGAAAATCCATGAAAGTGTAGGTTTTGAAAATAGAACATCTCCATTGTTTGTTTTTACCATATCTAGCTGAACAGAACCATAGCCGCAACTTAAGCTCTTACACTTGTTGTTATTTGCAATCTCTCATAGTAGTAATGTTATAGTTGTTTATAATTCCTTTGACAGACTACTTTAAATGTGGACCAATAAATTTTATAATAAAAGTTATATTTTAAAATATCTTCCCTCTTAAATAGAAGTGTGGGTCTCTGAAATAAATGTGCTTTTCAGTTCTTCAGTTGAATAACTCTTTATTATTACTTGCACATTTGTTAAAACTATGGTCTAAATGTGAGCAGTGTATCTCAGACTAAAGTCTCTTAACTTTGGGATTGTTTTCTAGCTATAAGGAATTACCCTTGGGAGGAGGAGAAGTTTAATTTAATCTACCTTTGGCTAGCACTCTTACTGCCACATGTAATACAGATAGATCATAAAAAGACTCTGAGTGTTTTATACAGATAAAGAGAATAGTTTGCGTCCAATTCAGTTAATTCCACATCAGGGATTCTCACTCTGGTTTTTATTATTTTCCTGTTTTGCAGATGGATGGTTGCTTCTGTTCCAGTGAATCCTAATGATTTCCACCATAGACAGTGTCCATTAGAAAGGTGCTACAAGAAGCAGATGTTTTGGTTATACATATATATTTTTAATGAGTTCTTTGAAGGCAGAGACTAAATTCCGACTTGAATGCAAGCCTCTTCAGTTCACTTACTGTCCTCAGCAAGGTCTGACCACACCTGTCTTGCAATTTAACTCATACTCATCTTCAACCAAACCGACATGCCCTTGCTTTCTCTTCCACTTGGCAATATGTAAAATGCAGGGATATTGCCAGTTCCACCTGCTCCCTCCAGGGCTCCCAAATGCTCTGCTGTAAGCTCCTCAACTAGATTGACTTCTCAGTTTCTTTTCACAAGTTTAGGTCCATGAGGAGATAAACCACACAAAATATTCTTACTTACTTTTTCTAAAATTTTTTATGGTGCTTTCAGAAAGCTCATGCACAGAACTGATTCCAATTAATTTGGAAAAGAGCAGTGCTGGAGGGGAATGGAAAGGTTAATGGCATATGACAACATATTCATTTAAATAAAGTGGCTGTGTTGCACTCTTACATGCCTCAGATTTCCAGCATGGAAATACCTCCAGGTATGAGGAAGGGAGACACTATCTCCATTTAGGACAGCATTCTCATGAAATATGCACCAATCTTTGTAACACAAACTCATATCTCATATGCCAATGTCAGAAAATACCTGTGCAAACACTCGGAAATACAAATGAAAATGCTCTGTCACAGGACAAAACTGGCAGTCCCCTGTGAGATGCTGCTGAGAGCATAATGAGTATACTGGCTCCTGTTCTGGACTTCTTTTTGTGAGGTGCATGCAGACAAGTTGCTTCAGAATCCATTTCCATGGGGATGCTCTGGGACTTTCTTATTACATGACTTAATCAGAATTATGTAAAGGTATGAATTATAAAGTAGATTAGTTTCATCTGTCTTCAAACTCTCCTCCACTTAAAAAATAACATGCCAAAGGCCTGAGGGATATGATAACCTAAAAGCTTATTGTGAGTGCTATTTTTACAACTCCCTGCATAATGGGGCTCTAGCCTATAATTGAAGTTGCTATCTAATATAAACAAACAAAAAAGCACCTTCTCTATATTCACAGCTATTAAATACTAGCATAAGATGAATTACCTATTACATTTAAGAATAGTGTGAAATGGGTCTGGATGATTTTGAAAATGTCCTAATGTAATGACAAGGAACAGTTCCCTTTAACAGTAAGCTCAGTTACTTCCCCCACCCTAAGAAACATGGAAGCAGATGCTGGAGATGGCTATTGGGAGTTTCCAGGAGGTTTTGGAAGTAGGATACATGGACAAATAGAAAACCATAGAGTACATATAAAAACTTTGGCAGCTCTCAAAACTTTAGGGTCTTTCAAAGGATCGTGCTTCTTCTAGAGTCACAGGTATGGCTACTCCTGCTGACTCCTCCAGTGTATGCCTGGGCTGAATAGTTCTACAGAGACCATTTTTCCTGCTCACTTATGCCAGACACTATGGATTCCCCCAACTGAAAGGCATCTTATAGACTACAAGAAAGCAAAAGTTAGTGAAACTCCTCTGCTTCCTGGGCACATTTCTAGCTTACAGCCAGCAAAGGATGCTCCAGACCTGAGGTGTGTTAGCAAGTGGCAAAATACTTTCTACTTGAGGCTCAGAGCAGAGTCAGAGCTGTGTCTTGGTAGCCTGAACAGTCTGCTTTGTTCTGCAGCCAATTCTGCGTGCAAAGAGTTGTCATGCTTGAGCACAGCCACTACCATCTGCTGGGTGTATATGGCCCATTTGCTGGTCCGGTGATCACTGATCACCAATTAGAAAAATTGGCCAGAGCAAGTACTCAAGGGAGAAGGCCAAAAATGTTGCACAGGCAGCTTATGAATGTCTGTGCTTGGAGACATCATTGTGAGACAGGCTGAGACATCAAAGCATTGGGACTCGGCAGGGCTCCAGGTTATCGTCTTAAGTCTTTTTTCTGTATTTCTAAAGGTTGGTGGGTAATGATTGCAACAGCATAACATGTTACAGGTATGTGGATTGCTGTTGGATAAAAGGCAAGGGGGAGCAGCAGAAGATTATCTTAGATCTTGGCATCAGAAGCAACATTTTTAGCACTTTTCAATTCACTCCTACATTTCATTACACTCTCTGGCCTTCCTCAGTCTACTGGGTGGACTTTGGATCCACACATTGAACATGGGAAGTGCACTGTCTGATCCACTCAGTCATCTGGAATCATAGTTTCTAGTGCAATGTGCTAAACTCTGTTTAGCGCTGGAGGAGAAGAATAAAAGAGAAAATCAGGATGTCAGGATGTCAGTCTCCTGGTGCCGTGTATACTTTCACTGCACAGGTAGAACACAGGAGCTCAGACTGTTTAATGTGGCATGTCTAATCCCCCTTTGTGCACCAGACACTGGACATCTCCAAGAGATGGCACTTAGCATTCCAGACCACTTCTAAAAATACCAGCTCGCTAACTTCCTTGTGTCTCAGTTTGCCCAGCTGATAAAGGGGCAGAGGATGTGTCCATGATTAAGTTTAATGTATTCATTTTTTTAAGTGCTTGGAGAGCTGAAGAAGACCTTTTATTCTGTGAAAGTGTTGAATGATAGAACTACAGAAAATGTTATTTGATCTGCTAATCTCCTACTCAGGTATGAAATTTCTCCTTGCAATCCCTGCAGCAATTCCATAGATACTTGATTAGCTAGAAGGTACTTCTTAGAAAGGCTTTTGAGTGTGATTTAAAGTCTGCAGATCATGACAGACTCCACTATATTTTTTTTATAAATACTTTAGGGTTAAGCAGTTAATTAGTTAAGTGGAAAGTGGTTAAGGGTTAATTGCATTCATTTCATAATTCCTTAAAAATGTCTTCTTTCCAGTCTGATCTTTATTTCACCTCAGAAGTAAATTATCATGTGTTAATTCTCCAAGTTTTTCTAAAAACTGTGTGGATTTCAAAAGAGGCTATTTCTAGGTGACTAGAAATAGATCACTTAAACTAGAAATAGGGGACTTTAATGTGCTAAAGTTCAAACATACATTATTGTACATGATAAAAAATATGCCCATTCATATGCTAGCTATTATACAATATGGTGAAATACCAATTAGAAAGTTGCTCGTAGACCTACATAAGCCTACAACACCCATAATCAACACCTCTCAAGCCACCAAATGGATCAATCATTTTAGTCCTCACCATAAGCAAATTCTTCTACTTCACCAGCCTTGAACACTGAGAAAACCTATCACAGTCTGACATAGCTTGATGTACCCTGGGATGCATTTCTTTCAAAATATGCTCTACACACTTAATAAACAATGTACAAAATCAACAGTAGAGATTCAGCAGTGAATTTCCATTACAGCACAAAACAAGAAGCAAGGGAAAGGCTGTGTGGGAGGTGTAAATAATGAATGGTGGAGAATTATACAGTACTGAAAGACTAAACTGAACCTGTTAACTCTTTCTTTCAGATTTCTTCATAGTTTGTTTTTGTGGGGTTTTTCTCCTCTTACAAAGAATGTGTAAAAGTAGTCCTGATTTAAAAAAAAAATTGCCACTTTTTTTTAACACCAGTATTTTTAACTTCTTTGGCCTTTTCACTTCAGCATCTTTTTAGTGGTGTTTAGCATACACATCTAAATGAACAGCTGGAAACTATTTACAAGCAGCATACTCTCTTCCACTGCATCAAGCTATGAATCACTGGCTCCCTCATGAGTAGTTATTGAGCTGAACTTCATCAATGGTGTAAATGTGTTATTTGCCTGTGTGACTGCTTACCAGTGACAGCAACGTGTTCTGGGTAAGTAAAGATCAATGAATCAGGAGCAGGGTTAAGAGAATTTAGTCCTGGCAGACCAACAAGAAAAAATTCAAAAAGCACTGACTCACTTTTTCCTGAGTCAAACAATCTTTTTCTTCCTATAATGCTTGAAAAAGACAATCAATAGATCCGGTTTTGAGAGAAAGAGGAACTACCTGCATAGCAACTTCTCACCAAGTTTCATTCAGAAATCCCAAATTATCTGGGCTGGAAAGCAGCAAGTGGATACAATGATGTTGAAAATAAGATGGTAGGTTGGAAGATTGAGTATCGCTATCAGCTTGGAGCAGTGAACAAGGCTGATGGTAATTTCCTCACTTCAGTCAATTTTTAAGTAAAGCTCAAATATTTTTCCTCAGTTCAAACTGGAATCATTCAAAGTAATTCCACATCTCTAATCTAATGTCAGACTTAGTGACTCCTAAGTCTTATATGGATGTGTGATTTATGAACATGTTCTCTATTGGTATTTTCCTGATATTACTGTTCCCTCTATAAAAAACACCATATATTTTCATCTTTCGGGTGAAATGTAAGTTTGTGTTCACTAAGATCAAAGCAGTGATCAGAAAAAGGAAGGAAATATATATCATTATTATGCATGACTTTAATATCAGTCCTAGACCCATTCAGACAAATCATGTTTGGCTTCACAGTTCAATGTGAATTGAATTCAATTCTTTGCAAAGGGAAAAGTGTTCTTGGGTGAACCTTCCAACACATGAAGACAAAAACAAGCTTTTTGCTGGAATCCTTATGATGAGCTGTGACCAACCAGACCGAATGAAGGTCTCAAAACAGAAGTGCCAGTAACAGAGTGTACCTTGACTGAGGGTCAATGGCCATTATCTCATCAGTTTGCACATTGTCCTGCTAGATCCCTGTGGGAAAGACTCGTCTGTTTTCTGCTTGGAGGTAATCATTGCTATTTGCCTTTCAATTCTTTTATAGACACCATATTGTCCCTAATTTCAGGGGGAAAATGATGCTTTAAGTTTTAGCTTTCATATCTTTCAGACTCAGTGCTGCCTTGATGTGTAGCTCTGAGCTTCATATTAAGTGTTAGTAAGCTCTCTTCACAGGTTAGTCAGACAAAACAAATCCTGTTCCTGCTGAAGACAAAGGACAACAGTTACAAGTTACAGGCCCAAAAAGCATAAGAAGAATGGTGGACTGAGAAGAAGGATGGGATTTCATAACCTGAAGATGTAACTGGACAATTAAACTCCAATATGTAAATGGACCAAAACTTATAGAAGTGTGAAAACCCATGACCCATCGTCCATTATTTTGACCATTTTGGGTCCATCTTGGGTGTAGCCCTGGCCAGGCTCTTGTACTGCCCAAGATGTATCCTTTAAGGCCTTTTAATAAATATCTACTTTATTCTTTAACTGGTCTCTGTCTCTGGGTCAGCCTCTCAAGGCATCACATGTACAGTGGAAAAAATCATGGATGATATCACTGTGAGATCTCACACAGGAGAAAATGATGTGATGTGTAGGGCTGGAGGAATAAAAGCAGGAAAAGAGGGAGAAACAGTGGGAGAAAAACATTTAGTTCCTAGCAGTCTAAGTTAGTAAAAGCACTAATTTATCTGGATTTTGGTGCCACTTAATATCAATATTAAAACTTAAAATGAAATGCTAATATTTCCCTTCCATCTCTTCTTAGCATATCCCCCTCAGTAAATCAAGTTTTGTTAAGTAGCAAATAAGATTTAAACAAAAGCACTCAGAGATAGAATTTATATAGAGTAAAGTTGACTCAATTTCACAGTAATGGAGATGTAAAAGCACTCCACTGTCTTTTTGAAACATGATAATGATGCTTCCTTGTCTTTCCCCTGCATAAAAGCATTTAAAGCTAC
The DNA here is from genome assembly GCA_013389925.1 of Aegithalos caudatus. Taxonomy (NCBI): domain Eukaryota; kingdom Metazoa; phylum Chordata; class Aves; order Passeriformes; family Aegithalidae; genus Aegithalos; species Aegithalos caudatus. The sequence continues at coordinate 20,602 of WEIU01017845.1, forward strand.
AAATACTGGAGATCTGTAATGGAAGCAGGATAAAAAGTCTCTTGAAAGATTCTTTTATGGCACACAGGAGAAGACAGGGATTTCTTTCTTTTGAGGGGCCTGAGTTCAAATCCACAGGTCATACTTGAAAATGGTCCTTACCACCCACTCAGCCTGTGCTTGTTCAGAGCAATGTGTACCCCAAATAGTACAACTTCCTGCTTTCTCTGAGAAATTTGTCCTGGTGTAAGGAGAGAGTTGCAGGCATCTTAATGGACAAGTTCAGCATAAGTCAGATGTGTTTCCTTGTGGGAAAGGCCAACCAGTCACTGGACTGCATTAGTGTCAAGGGAAGAGATTTTTCCACTCTGTTCAGCACTTGTGAGAGAATTAAGAAAATTCCAATTAGACACTGGGAAAAATAAATTCCTAATGGAATGACAGTGGTCAAATGTGAGAACAGTGGCCTTAGGAGAAAGTGGGATGACTGAGCAGTTGTGGAACAGCAGAGAGTGTTTAATGACACACTGCTAGAAGTTCCCCATTCACAGCCTTGCACCTTGCAGGCTTTCACAGAGTGTAGCTGGACACAATTTTATCTCCAAGGCTGAAAAGGCCAAGTAAATTAGTGATGTTATCATAGGGGTTTGTTGACTCAATTCAAAACTGTGGGACAAGTAGAATCTTGCCTGACATATGCCTTCTAGTGGTCTCTTCTTCAGAAAGAACTTTTTTCATGCATTGCCTTTTGCTTTTCCTTCCTAATTTCCTTCCAAAAATCTATGCTAATTTTCATGATGTCCCATCAGATCAGTAGAATAAAGGAAGCGTGTAGGGATATTCATGAGTCTTTATACAACTGAAATACTTTTTTCCCATCTTGATGGCATAAAATCCAGTGATTTCTCACTGGCTATTGAACCCTCTTTCCTCTTTTCACCTCTTCATAGGGAAAAGTCAGAACTGGTGCTCACACTGTTTGCCTAGAGATCAGCTCCTATGCCCAGCCTCCCTCCTGATTTGCTTGCCATTTCTGCACTGTGCCACCACAGTGATGGGGGGGTCTTGGCTTCCATAGGGCTTGCATCCATCTTTACTCTGATCTGCTAAAAGCTGACCCAGAGATGAAATAACCATTAAGATGCCATCGACCCCAGTCTAGGAATTCACTAAATGCTGTGAATAAAGATATAGATTTTATTGTCAGACTGCACAAACAGCACCCTCACTGAGATATTGGAATTGATGCTGGCTGAATCTGAAGTGGCTGGAGAAATAAGGAAATGTGGAAAGCATCTGGTGTTTGTTTCAGAGACGTGAGAGGAGACCCCAGTGATAAATCATGTGTTGAAACAAATGAGAGTTAACAAAGGCCAGCAAATTGGCTCTGATTTGCCTTCCATGGGAGGATATAGATCTGTGATCCTTAAGGGGCCCAGAGGGTCTTTCACTTTATTCCTTATCTCCACCCTAAGAGCTTTATCCTGAGGGCCGTATTTTATGTGGGACAGATACACATAAAAGGAAATGTAGGGAAACATTATGTGCAATAAATTAAGAGAATAAAGAGTAGAGTATGGATAAAAGATAAGCCATTAAAGTTGAAATCATCAAGAAGAATATGTAAGACATAACATCACACACTGAACTTAAACAGCTCACATGAGGAAAGTCTTGTGAGTGACTGTCAAAAGCAGACTGTGACCCACCAGTATGAGAGGAGCAAACAGCTGTGATCTCAAGATGCATCGTGGCAAGATTAATACCAAGGAATGTGGACTGGTGGAGGCTAGCTTGGCTAGCTGTAGATGGATTAATTCAAACTAGAATAGCCACAGAAACAGATTCCTAAAATACAAGGGGAACACTGAGGCCTTTTCCTGCATAGAACAGGAATCAAACTTGGCTTCTTTAGATCTTATTTAGGGATGATAGAGAATAGTGATCACTGCCTAGCAATGCATCATGTGGATAAACACTGTAGGAAGGGAGACTACTGTCTGCCAAATCTAAAGGATATCAATACAAGACCAAACAGCTTTAGAGGATGGTCCCTTGTCAACAATGTGATGGAGGAAATGTAAAAAACATCATCCCTTGCTTGGTGCTTGATCATTCAATCTATAAAAAGGAATGATGGCCTGCTTGCAAATGATGGATGCAGGATAGATTAAATAATTTAGGTGGCTTTCTGTCCAGTTTCCTCTCTGCTAAGAACATCAAAGACAAATACATGAGACTCCCTCTGCTCCTCATGCAACATCAGTTAATTCCTCCATCTCTCCTTACAACAAAGAAACCAGATGTGCTCACTGGCTTTTTTCAAGACCCCCAAATTTGGTTTCTTACAAAAGCCTCTTGTTGACTTTCTGATACAAACTCATTTGTCCTGGAGAGCTGGAAAAGAGTCAAAGATCAAATGAGGTCCCATGGGTCTACTACAATTCCCTGAGATCAGTGTTCTTTGTTTCAAGGAAGGTGTAGCAGAGCTGTGTGTGCAGCAACTTTTAAAAAAATGACAATGAATAAGATTACCATGTAAAGCCAATGTAGCACAATTTGCAGATGCAACTCATGCATATGTTTGTAAGTACTTCAGTATCTTCCAAAACTGTAGAGTATTGGTGAATGTCAAGAATATAAGTTCAGCACAGGTATTTCATAGGCAACAAAAAAAAAAAAAAATTAAAGGAATGCAGCCATCCCAATTTAATACACTTTAAGTTTTTCTAACTATCAATTCCAAGACCAGAGAGAGTCACATCATAAAAACTGAGCTACCAGGACAACAATTGCAAGCCCTAATTGCAGCCTAATTGAATCCATTTAAGAAGCTATTATACTTTGTCCTTCTCAATACAATAAGGAATAGATATTTGATCAATTCTTTAGCCAAAATGCAGACATCTTTTTAATAACTGTCAGGCTGTTTTCTCATCTTCTTTATCTCTCATCCATGTAAATATAAGCCTGTTGCTGTTTTTAATGTAAGCCTGACTTGGACAAAAAAAACCAACGTATAACATTTCTAAAAGAAGACTACATCTACCCGCAATATTTATTGGGTTTCCTGCCTCTGGATGGGGTGATATGACATTTTGATGAATGGATGAAAAAGTAGCAAATTTTCACAAGTTCACTGATATTTGCCTCTGGAGAAACTCTGTGAACTAACATTCTATCACTGCACCTGGAAAATCACAACCAAATTTCTGTCTACAACGAGAGCCAGCCTTGAGAAACTGATTTCTCTATATAGGATAGAAATGGTTTCCTAATGGACTGATTTTCATCAGGACTTTGATTTCCATTTCTATGCTTGTACAACCAGCAGCATTTGACATAGAAGAGTAATGAGGTGATCATATTCTATGGACATGCCAGAAAAGCATGGTCCCCTGCCTCAAAGGATATGCTGTCAAAGTACGACAAGAAACAACAGGATTTTCACTTTTGAGGCACAGTTAACATTCTCTTTTCCCTATTCAGTTGTCAAAAAATAAGTATGGACCATCAGAATTCCAGAAGGAGGGCTTTGCATGCACAGTAATCTTGAAAGGATAAACATAATGTTTCCAAAAAATGACCTGTGGACTTCAGAAGCACCATACACTCTTATCCCAAAACATCCAAAATCTTTAGAGTCCCAAGACCTATGAATGTCCTACCCTCTCATATTATAGTCCAGTTGATGTGGATACTCAGGTGAAGAAAAAGCATAACTATTAATTGTTATCTTTAAAGGAACAAGGGACTAAGTGGGTCTTTTTTGCTGAAGTCTCCCTTGTCACTGTATAAATATGGAATTTGCTGGACTACATTTCTTGAGTTCTAACTGCTTTTTCCCATATTAGAGAATGGGTTCTTGGGTTCTTCTAAAAAGCGAAGAGTTTTAAGTGCCCTACCATTGTAAGAATGTTGAGAAGGAAACCACCTTTTACAGGGATTATTTCAGGTTGATAGCAGCAGAATAGAGTGCTGTGATTGGGAAGACTAGTTTCTGCAATGTCAATTCAGATAGATTATTACAACACTTCTGCTATAGTAAAGGGATGTGTTCTGCACAGTGCACAAAGTGCTACCTACCTGGTTTTCAGCAGAGTAAGAAAAACTGAATTTTATAGTGGTTGAGGACTTGTGATCTACATTCTTCAGCATAGAGAGGGAAGATAGGAAGGATCATTGTTAAGGAAGAGAGAGCCCTGGAGATCTGCAATTCCTCCTGCCACCAGCACCAATGACTGCTGCTCAGTTTTCTGGAACAGAAGGTTCTACCCACCATTATTGACCTTCCCCAGAATGGCCCACATTTCCCTGGGGAAGTCTCTGGAAGAAATCAGTAGAAGAAGGGCATTTGTCAAATATCAATCAGATGTGAAAGCAGTAGGAATCTTCAGACACGTTATCTTCCATTATATTTTGTGCCAACAGACAACTGGGCAGAGAAAAAAACAGTGGCTTACCAGAAAGCTATAGGTCATCCATTGCTGGGACCAAAGCTACCCGCACCAGGAAGAAATGTGAAATCTTCTGAAATCTGTTACTAAGCCTATGACACAGCTGAGAATCCAAGTAGAATTCCACAGGCTTGTAAGTAATATGACATCTTTCATTCTGGTACTGATAGAAGTACTTGGTTTTGTCTTTACCAAGGCAGATATTCCATCAGACTGAGGAGCTGGGCTTTCCAAAAGTACCATTCACTCTTGCAGCATTTTCATTAAAATAGAAAGCACAGATTTAAACTATTCCAGCTGTTTTTTACCTATACAATGCCAGGCAGGTAAAATTGATAAGGCACGCCATCCTTTTCTTGGCACAAAACAGCTCTTAAATGAGGTGGTGAAAAAAAAAACAAGAGAAGAGAAGAGAAGAGAAGAGAAGAGAAGAGAAGAGAAGAGAAGAGAAGAGAAGAGGAGAAGAGAAGAAGAAAAAAGAGAAAATAATCAAAATAATCAAAATATTCAAATAAAATAATCAAATGCTCTTGCAGCATGCATAACAGTATTTTTTCCCTGTATCTATGCATTAGTATAGCAGTCATCTTCAGGCTATCGGATTTCAACTTTTGAATAATATTAATTATTTATAAGTTTTAATTAAAAATGAATGCTTTATATGCTGTCCTGGATGCTTGCTTACAACCCTAGATATTCAAAACATGAAATATATAAGTCTGAATTTTCTTAAATTTTTGATTATGCAGACTGGGTGTTGGGCATGCTGACTTTGACTTAGGGAACATGAATCAGTCCAGTCTGATCTCCCTTCAATAGAAGAATGGAAATACTTTAAATGAATTTAGACACAATCTCAAAATTTTTAGGACCTTTGAGGAGTAGTTCATTGACTAAAGGTGTCATGGGAAGCCTGGGAATCTGGCTGTCAATGACTGAATGCTGCACAGAGGTGGGTAGAACTCGTGTAATGAATATTTCTACCAGAAAAAAAAAAAATCAGGAAGGAGAGATAAAGGAGAGTTTTCCTAAGAATGACAGACTTGGGAGCAAGAGCTAAGATTGGGAATTGACAGTGCAAAATTTGTCTGCTCTGTGGGAAGTTCTTAGGGAGGGACAGAACTGTTTACAATGTTAAATTGAAATGTTCTCCAAAACTTTGCTCTGTCAGAGGCCTGTGTGGCGCTCAAAGATTTCTTCTCCTATAAGACACAGAATGTTTTTTTGCTTGTCTGTGGGCTTTCTGAAACAGATGGTAAGTCCCAGCGTGCCATGTGAAATTAGAGAGGAAAACTGTCTCTAGAAGAGAATGTGCAGAGATGGGAGAAAGGTCTTTATTAGTGATCTTATCCTCCTCCTTTTTACTGTAAACCTGTGTAGGTTTCTGGGGAGGACAAGTAGTCACACAGCTCTGCAGTTCTGATGAGATGGAGGGTGAAGAAGCAGTTTGACTCTGGGATCCAGGAATGCTGGTTTTGTACCCAAACCACTGGTACTGGCTTGGTGAACCAGAGCAGCTCTAACCACACGTAAAGCATGGGGCTTGCTGGAGACTGCTGCTAGAGTCAGGTATTTTTGAGGTTTTGCTGACACACAGAGTTGTATGCATGTGACTATGCACAGGTTGGGAATCTCACCTGGAGAGAACAGCCAGAGCTCCATGACAGGCCAGGATAGGCACAGTGTATATGATCTATCTTCATGTAAGGACAAAAGCCTCAATCTTCTATTTCCCTTTAAAACTCTGCATGTAATTAGGCTTTACTCCTTCAAAACCAACAGAGCATTATTGGCTGTGCCACTGAGTCTTTGCTGTCCTCCACAGCCTCCAATGATGCTTTGGCATGCTAAAGTAACCTTTGCTGGCCAAATGTCTGTTTTGCTGGTTGGGTTGGTCAGTGCTTGTGCCTTTTGACATGTTCTCGCCAGAATGAAATTACTCTCTGCAGAGATATGGATTTTTTTTTCTGCTGTATGGGCTATCATTTCAGAGCAGATGGGAAAGGCACATACAGCATTATATCTGCAGTGTTTTAAAGAAGCTGCAAGAGAGGGAAATTAGCTTCAAGACTGGTTATAAACAACATACGGAGAATAAATCTCCATTAAACAAGGATGAGGAGGAGGGGGAACTAAGGGGGCAGTTAAAGACAAATAGCAGAAAAAGACTTAGCTTTAAATGCTCTCCTGAACAAGCTCATATAGACTAATTAGCTACCTCATGAACTGGCTAAAATGCAAGAGCTGGCACTGTTCTGTTAAGCATAATCATAGAAATGTATTTTCCTGACCCTAATTTCATTATATCATGACTTGATACTGCAAGTCTGGTTTTACCTCAGGCTATATTCTCCTGCTCTCAGCCTTAAACCTAGTTGAGGGATAAGGGTGCCTAAATAAATAATCTCCATGTGCCAGGCACAATCTCCACTGGAAATTAAATGTTAAAGTCAGAATCACCAGTATATTGCTGGGAGAGGCAATAAAAGTACCAAATCATACCAGATATATCTGGTAGCTTCTATTATCATGACCCTTTTTGGAAAGTGATAAGCTACTGCAGGAAAGAGTTCAGGTAGCCACCACAAACTCTTTGCAGAGGATAAACCAGACCTGCTAGCATGGAGAAATGCCTTCACTCCTGCACATCCTTGCTGCATAGAGAAAAGCAGTTAGCACAGGGAATTTGTCTTAATGCAATTTTACACTTTAGTGTTCAATTTTGCTCAGGGAGGAGGTGCCTGGGGATTTCCAATACATCTGTTTTAAGAGGAAGGGCAGAGGGAAATTACTTCAATTAAAATAAGAGGAGTACACTTTGAACCTTTACAATCTGATCAAAATGGAACAGAAGGAGGAAAGTGGGGGGAGCCACAATGGCAAGGACTTATAAAATATAAATTATAAAGCAGAGAGGAGAGGATATAACAAATGGCAAGCCAGGTGCATCTTTCCTAAGTGGTGCTGAATTTAGCCCAAATCCCTCATGCTTTTTTTCCCCTTGGCCATCTGAACAGATGTCTGTAGCCTTCAGACAAATTATAAAATATGGAGGGAGGAATTTTGCTTGGTGCTGTTGCCTTGAAAAGAAGTCCCAGCTGCTGTTTTTTACTGTGGTTTTTGCTGTGTTTATTTCTACTGCTCAGGAACTGGAAGGAAAGAATACTGTGAGCAGCTGGGATTTGTAGGGGACAATGGGCTCTTCCATCAACACATTTACTTTTGCTTTCCTGTTAACCTCCCAGTGAGCTATCAGTTTTGCTTCCCCTGATGATGTTTTAAATATAGGCACCAGGGAAATAAAATGCTTTTCTTCTTAAGAATGTTCATTTTCCTACTGCCTGTGTTTACCATCCTAGGAGGAAACTCACAACTCACTAAAACACTTGCAGAGAGAGTGCTTTTCATGCAACATCTTTGGCAGTTGCCTTCTCTAGGCTGCACTTAGATTAATTCCTGCTCATCAATTTCATTTTAGCCTCCTAAACTTCTCTTCAGTATGGCCTGCCTTTTCTAATGACCAGGCATGGAGATTTATGTGGAAACTGGGATTACCAGGACCATAACCACACAGCCTACCAATGCCAATAAGGATCTAAATCCCTTTATAAAACTGAACTTCACTGAGCCTCTTTGTTGCCTTGCTGATCCTACTTCCTCATGCCATCGCCAACTTAACAGTTTATGGCTGAAGGTACGAAGCCTTCAGGTCCAACGGGGTAGGATGATACAGTGTCATCAAGAGGGGAGGGCAGGGTTCACTGTGATGAGTGAGGGATAAATGGTGGCTTTGCACAGCACTTGGAAACATTTTACTGACTAGGGGAAGAAACCATCATATTTCGCAAGTGCAGTTCAGTTCAGACATAAACTAAAGGTGTAAACTTAAAAGCTACAGTTTCACTCATCTACATAGGTTCTTAATCCAGTTAAGAGCTCTGCCTAAAAGCAAAATTCTCATGAATTTCATCCCTGTTCAAAAGCACAGGGAAACCACCGCAACCACCATGCAAACTGTACAATGATGTACTGGTGTCTTGCAGCCTTAGAACAGGAAAGACAATATCTACACCTTTCACTTGCTACAAACTTATCAGGGGTCTTCAGGATGTGAGAGTAACATATCATGGCAACACATGCAGGAGCCCTTCCTGCTTATATTTCTGAAAGCCCTTGTGGTGATTCATTTTTCTTAAATGATTGTTCTGTTCTTAATCCTCAAAAATGTATAGTTCATTGCTAACTTGTAACCCTTCCCTAAATTGTCATGCATTGTAACCCCTGCCCATCACCTCATCCTTGATGCCTTATTGGCTTACCCAACCCCTCCTACCATTGGTCCAAGCCTTGGATCTGCCCCCTTGCTGGAACTCTTTTAGGTGGATGCACGAGGGATTAAGTCTCTCTGGCCTCTCTCTCTAGCTTGCCTGCCTCGTGCTCTCTCCTGTGGGAGCCATGCTCCCTCCTGGTGTGGTACCCCCAAATAAACCCATCTAATCAACCCCCTCAGAAGCCGTACTGTGTCTTGCCTGCCAACATGCTGCTCTTAGCTGTTGCACAACCAAGAGGCTTCTCCCCAAAAGCTCTGGTAAGGCTCTTGTACCTCCCCTTCCTTCCTGAACCCAGAGATATGTTGCCCTCAGCCCCTGCAGCTGCTAGCCAGGCCTGAAAAGAGCAGGGGAACACAACAAGCCCTTATTTCAGTCCCTGGTCACCATAATGGCATCCCTTACACAGACATACACACATACACTCAACGGACTCCATAATTTTCAGTTCTGATTTACACAAAGATATAATAATTCTCCCAGCCTGGTATATATGTCTGGCAGGCCATCTGGTGAGCAGGTTGCAAGAAGAATCTTTTCTATATAACTGTTTCCTAATTCTTCAAATTAGATTTTTTTCCTGTACTTCACCTCGATGAAAAACTAATCTTGAGCTCTTCACAATGTTGGTCTCAAATGAGCTCTAGTCTATTCATTTTTGCTGTGAAGGATTTATTAAACAGAATGTAAAGGAGAGAACATAATAATGAAGCTTTAATTGTCAAACTCTTTACTTTGTTGCCCTCCTGCACCTCAATGAAAACCAAGAGGCAGCTGATATTAGAAATACTGATAGAAATACTAATTATTTTATAGATAATTAGATGCAATTAGTCATAAAAGCACCTGATCTCAATAATGGCAAGAGGGGGCAGTGGGAGGGTGTGGGGAGAATGAATACTTTTTAAAATGTTGAGATATGCAAAAGCAACAACAGTAAGAAAATAAAGCCACAAATTAGATTTGTCAATGTCAGTAGTAGAAAGTAATAAGACTGCAGAAGAGGTAGCATTCTAGAAAAGTGATGCAATAGTTGAAACTTCAGCTGTTTGTGTAGTGAACTAAAAGAAGCTGCATTTTGATCTAGTTTCCTATCAGAAGTTTACATCCTTGTGCTTTGTATCATCTCCTCTTTCACTGTCCAACAAACAGTGCTGAATTTTAACCCGCCCAGTCTGACAGAGGTGACATCAAGTTTTACTGAAATAGTTTGTTTATACACAAATGCATCTCCCTTGAAGTCTGAGGCAGAGACCCTTCTGTGAATGAGAACCCAGGCAATCCACATGGAGATAAGTCTTCATTGGACACCTGGCAAAAAGTATCAGGCAGACTTTGTACCTCCTTAAACTGAAAAGTCAGTCAGACCAAGAAAGATATCCTTACAGACATGATGCTCAACTTGCACCAGAGCTCCCAGAACTTCTCATTCTCTTTTCTCACAGTACCTATAGTGAGGAAAGAAGCACCAGCCCTCCTCTCTTTGCTCTGTGACATGCTGTTTGACAAGGTTTGTGGGTCATCAAAGGCCATGTTCACCCCTATGGGTGCTGTAGTGCTGCTGCCAGGGCAGGGGCCACAGTAGAAGGTTCATGTGGCAGTAGACAGGAGGCACATACTGTGTGTCTCCCCAGACATATCCCAGCTCTATAACTACTGTTAATGCAGCAACTCCCCTTCCAAATCTTGTTCCTTCCATATGTGGATGTAGCTTTATAAGGAAGCTCTTTGGAGCTTCCCATCTTTCAAAGGAAGACAAAAGAAACTAGAAATTTTTATGGTATCTGGTAACAGGCCATCATCCAGGGGGGGTTGAATTATCAGTGCTATTTCTTACAGTGAGATCAACAAGCTACTCTGTATATACTTTAGACAATACTTTATGGCCTTTTAAATCAATGTGCTCTCAGATCTCTCTGAGCATCACCTATGGCACAAATTCTTTTTCTCCAGAAAACTTTTCAGTTTTCTGTAAACTTCCATAATTAGATGGATTAGGGGAGTAAACAGTCCATCATTGACCTTCTTGAATGTAGTAGATGAAACTCTGCTATACGGCATCACATCCCATTAAAAGCCTGCCTCAGTGAACACAAGCTATTTCACAGCGACGGAGGTCTTAATAACCGTGCCTAAAGGAAAGTTATTATTGGAAAGAAATATCAGGCATTTAAGCCATGGCAAATGCATGGGCGATGTTGGGACTGGAAACTCACATCATCAGGGTTGTGATCCAGGCCAGCAAGCAGCAGAGCAAATATGCTGCTGGACTGCTGTGCATAATCTCAGAATTCAGCATGTGTACCCCATGTGCACCCTTGACATGTACTGCAGACATGCAGAAAAGAACTGAATTTCATTTCTGCCTGTTGTGCCTTTTGCCATGTGCCCTTTCTTATTTATGAGTTTTAACCCACAGCATACCACACTACCGGAATCTCTGTACAGTACACAGCACTGTCTTGCATTCCTTTTTATTCCATATGCAGATGATTTTGACAAGCCTACATCCTGGTTTCTTTTCTTTTTACTTTTTTATTTTTCATTTTTTTTAGCTATCTAACACCAGTGTGAGGTTCAGTTCAATAGCACAGCCATGCAAAATTATCTAATTGCTTCTCAGATGCAGCTGACAGACAAAGCTTTCTTTAGGAAGGTGATTTGAGCAGATTGAGCTACACCAGGAGAGGTTGCAAAGATAATCCCCCCCAAAATGCAAATTCTCTCTGCTCTTATTCATAGGACCCTCCTGTTCAAGTGCTTATTATTTTTATTAATTTATTCACAAAAATACCAAATGTTTTCTGAATGTTAGCATGGATGATTACCTTTTGACCCCCCCACACACAGGAAGATACTTTGTTTCTTCTTCCTTGAAAATACTGATTTGGGGGACTTCTGAGGAAATGTATTGCTTTTGACAAAACTTCCTTTTTGACAGATTTACATCCAGTATTAAAGCTATATTCATAGGTGGGTGAGATTATCCAAATGCTGACCAGGTCAATAAATGCATTAGTTAATCATTCATTTAGGATGTAACATAGCTACAAAATTCTGGTGAACCAAGATGGACAGGGATCTCAAGTCCTCTACAAGAAATGGAGGCTTTAGATAACCCAGGATGTAAATCCCTTTCTTCACTTACCGTCTTGTTCCTAACTCACATTAAAAAAAAAAAAAAAAA
>WEIU01017847.1:14483-53224 GCA_013389925.1 Aegithalos caudatus
ATTGCCCTGTTGGAATTAGGGCATTTCAAGTTGGCAGAGTAGTGCCCAGCTGAAGGATCTCCAGTTTTGGTCTTGCAGCTACACAAAGGTATGGTGTTAGTAGAGGTTGCCAGACCTTTGAGTTCTCAAGATTTCTTCTGTTCTTGTTAACTACTTTGCCAAAACTTTGAGGCTGTTTTCCTAAGAAAGTAAAGACATACAGAAGTAGGTAACCTCCTTTTTTTTTCCAACACTTTTGACACCTCTTCCTTATGAAGAAGAGTTTTTAGGTTCTCTGTTTCAGAGTAAACTTGGAGAAGTGCAGAAAAAGCAGTGGAGTCTTCTTGATGTGGACTATTCTTAGAACAAAGTCTAATCTAGTTAACACTGATTTTGAAGGTACTTTTAAGTTGTATTAGATTATGCTTTTTAAAAAGGTTGATGGAGTTTTGTTTTTTTAAGAAGTTGTATAAAAGCACTTACTAAAATTTTATATCTCAATGTGTTTCCTGTAACAGGGTTTTGGACCTTTGTAGAAATGTAAAGGAAAGGATAGTTCGAGAATGCAAAGAAAAGGGTGTTCAGTTTGCTCCTTTTTCCACCTGTAGGTAAGCCATGCAATAGTCTAAATAATTTTTCTTGAGTCATTGTTTAGTAAGAGATATAGTGTGATATTACAAATACTAGTTGCATTGACCTTCCTCTTGAACCTGCAAGTGGATTATATGGAAGAGTAGGGAATTCAAGGGATTAGTAGCACTTGCTTAGCTTTAAACTCTTGCTTACATGGACAAGAGTCAAGTGTAATGGCTTAAGAGCTTCAACTTTCAAAGTCATAGCATTGAGTCACTCATGGATTAGGAGCAAAAAGGATAAAGGAATTTAAAAAAATATGCTGTCCCTTTGAATAAGATAGGAAGTAATGTTAAGAATTTTATAATGACACATAGTGGTTGACTTAATATCATAAAGCTTTGTTTGTAATGCAGTTCTCTTCAACAGGGTGACGCAGACTTACGATGCAGGTGCATGCGTCTACTTCTACTTTGCCTTTAACTACAGAGGAATTAGTGATCCTATTCATGTCTATGAACAAATTGAGGTAATGTATGAAGGAACAATAGTCACAGGGGGAAAAGCTGATGACTTGGATTTTGTTCTGAACCTATTGGCCAAACTGAATTTTGCAGGAAAGATCTCAAAAGTTTGTTTCTAAAGCTTTGATCATTATCAGTAATATGAGGTACATGTTAATAGTTCATCAAGTAGAGAAAATACCACCAGGTGACTGTTTTAAATACCAGTAAATCAAAAATTCTGACTGAAGTACAGAAGAACTTGACTTAGAGTTTCTTGGATTGCAGAAACTTCAAACCTTAAACCCCAAATCCATGGGAAACTAGTCTTGCTTAGTTCCATTATTTACAAAGCTACTTCTGCTTGATACTCAGTCTGTAAAATGCATGGTAAGACTGTCGAGATCATACATAAGAATGTCAAGATGCCATTTGAAATGTCTTGGCTTCAATAATGTCTATTTAGGAGACTCTTACCTTCATCTGAAGGCTTGAACTATAATGTTTACCTATACAATGTACCCTAATTATTTCAAAAACTTTTCATACACCTGTGTGTATGAGTACAATAGCAAGCATTTAAGGAAATGTAAAAATCTTCTGAATTGCTGTTGAATAAATACTGTATCTTTCAAATTTAGAGGGCTGCTAGAGAAGAAATACTTGCCAATGGAGGAAGTCTTTCACATCACCATGGAGGTAATGTTCTCAGTCTAATATTAGTCTCTTTCATACTGCTAAATATTCATGAGCACATCAAATAGTTTGTAGTAGAACTCTGAAAAATATTTCATGGCATTAACTAAAATTAGCAGGGGAGGATCAAGGGGGAAGATCTCTTGGCATTTTCTCTAGAAACTTCTCACTCTTTTACCAGTTTGATCAGTTTGTCTTAAACAACTTTTACGGACACTTGTGTAGATATTTATTCAGTTACAAAGACTTCAGATGGGAGTTCCACAGTTCTAAGACAGTTTTCTGTCCCTTGTGGTTTTGTGAATGCTGTTAGCCCAAATTCCAAAGCACTTAGGCCAAGTGTCTGAATAAAAGAGCCAGTAACTGTAAACTGGACTATGTTGCAATCTACTATAGTTGCATAATTGATGTTATGTAAGTGTTAACTTTATTGGCCTGCTGTGATAAGTTCTGTTTACCTGGTTTGCTCTGTTGGAATTTGGGGATTGTCCTGTGTTACTAGCATTTTAACAAGGTATTTTGTGCTTTAACATTAAGAACCAATGTTATGTATAAGTGATACTTCCTTTACTTGATGCTTTACATATGCTTTTCCCACATACATGGATAGTTCTAGTTTGATTGCATGTGTCCTATATAATGCTATAACCTTGGATGTCAGGAAGACTTGTTGTGAAGTCAGTGTGATTTGTGCAGCTACCTTCTTGAAACTGCTCATCTTAATGCGTTTTGTCTCTCTGCTCTCTTGGGGCATTGCCTGGTCACAGATACAAGAGCAAAGAAGAAATGTAGCAGTTTAAAAACTAGAGAAAAGATTTGTAATTCTAAAAGCCCTGGGGGAAAGCACAGAAGCTGTGCTTTAAAACATTTCAGTGACTTCCTAGACTTGAAGATTTTAGCTAGGGCTATTTTCAGGCATCTTGCTTTGTGATGGAAGCTGAAATGGACTCTGCTTTAGCTGTATCAGGATATTGAAGGATGTGTAGGTAATAACGTGAGTGAAAATTTTTCAATATTTTTGTTTGATGTGCTCTTATGGTCCTCTGATTAAATCTTTAATATGCTGGTGTAGTGGACCTGTCAATTCTCACACACTGGATGTAGAATGAATGATCTACTCTCATGCTTTCCCTCCTGTGGCAGCTCCATTTTACTGAGACTAGCATTTCATCCAACTTGCATACAGCTGGAGCCTGTCACACATTTGGATGTATTTGCCCTCACCATATAAAACCTTGCTTACCACATGTGTTGAACAAGAAAAAAAATTATACAGCATTTTCAAACCCTTGCATGCTTGAACCTTGTGACTCCACAGCTTTGAAAACTGGGTCGAAAGAACTATGCTCCTGTTGTATGCATAACTGCCTCTGATACTGATACATGTTTTCCACTTGGAGTGCTTTTGTTTGGCAGTTCATTGTGTTCAATATCCAAGATTAATTTTTTCCAATGCTTAGTAGATGTGGTGCTGAAAATTAGCCTAATATTGTCGGTTTTATTTACTGACCTTCAAGCCTTGTCACTCTTAGCACTGACTGGTCTATTGTGTGGGGTAAAAGAAAATAGTGGTGCAATTTCCTTTGGTGTTTGTCTTGTAATTGTGATTAATAACAGTTGTTTTCACTATCTGGAAACAGACAGGCTGATTTGTCTGCCTACAATCACACTGTGATAAATGGAGCTATTTTAACTCTGGGTTTGTGTATCAAAGAAAACAGATGTAGTCTGGGACTTGAGGCTATAGGAAATACAAAGCCTGCTTAAGTCAATTGTCATATACTCCTTGAGTGAAGAAATGGTCATATATGACAGTTTGAGTTGTGTAAATGTATAAATTACATTACATCTGGGGAAGTACCAAGTGCAGGTAGGTGCACAGTGAGAACTGAAATCATGGTACTTGTAACTTTACAAAGAGTAGCTTCAGAAGGACTTTACTGTGGATAAATCTTCCTTCCCCCCATTCCCCATCATAGTTGTCACCCTGCCTTGATTGTCTCCTACACTTAGGAAGGGACATTGCACATCTTCAAGGACAGCTTTTGTCCGTCTGCTTTTCTGGGCACTGGGTATCTTTAGATTTGAGAGTCATGTAAGGTTGCTAGAGAGCCATAGATAGTGTTTAGAAACCTAGCATTTAAAAAGCAGCATTAGGAATGACAATTTCTTGTAGACACAAGTTTAAGTTCAGATAAATAATTGTTCTAATCATTTATGGCAAGCCATAAAAACACTCCTGTGATGTGTCACATTTGAATTTCTTTTTATCAAACATGCCTTTTTTGTATGTATGAAATAACGTGTTGAGGAAGTATCAGTAGGTATGACTGGTATATAAATACAACTAAAACTTATTTGGGGTAAACCATCAGAAAGGGAGAAGGTTGGATTTGTACCTGATCCCTTTCATATTCCCAAGCTAAGGACCCATGTAAAACTAAGGAACAGTGTAAAAATAAATGATTTATTGCTTCCCTTTGAGGGACTGTTTTAACTACAACTGGTTGCTTAAGGAAACAATTACCAGATTGTAGGGTTGAGGAAAATAGCCCCATTTAGCCACTTGACAAAATAGAACTAATTTTCTTCTGCTTTCTAGACAACTGATTAGAATAAAGGTTAACCAGGTAGCCCAGGTTTAGCTGTAGTATCAATGGCAGTCTATGTAGGAAAACAAAAAATAAGAAAAAAACCCCACAACACTTAAAACCAAAGCCAAATCCCCAAAACAAAGGAAAAAAACAAACCCTACACCTTATTTGCATTCAGTTACAGGTTTGACATTGCAATTCTTCGGTATTAAGAGGCTGTGGCTTAAGTTATACACTGCTGTAATTAACTCAGACAAACTACAAAATCTGAAATTATAAAGTTCTTTTATGAGGGGAAATTGAACACATTCTTTCCTCTTTTACACAGGGGAAAAAATCTTCTACCCTTAGGTTAAGCATACTGGGGTTTCCTCTACTCATTAGAATGAGTTGGAACTGATACATTTATTAGACAAGGAGTAATCTCACGTGAAATAATACAATAACACAGTTGTATTTTCCTCCTTGGTCTGTTGAAAGTTTTAACAGTATGGTCATCTTCAGTGCCTTTAAAAAAAATAAAAAAGGAAAGGATCTCCTGATCCATTAACACTGAACTTGAAACTATTTCAGCTTTTAAGATACCAAGTGAAAATATGCAAAGTGTTATGACGGTGGTGTTAATTCTGCAGTAGACTTGGTGTACACTGGTCTAATATACTCCAGTGCTGCCGTGTTTTACATTATTCACTGACCTTTCTGACTATTGCAGAGTTCTCCCTGGCAGAATAATAGCACTTTAAGCAGTGTATAAGGGCAGAGAGCTGCTTTCTAGAGGCACAGCTAGCTTCAGGAAGAGCAACAGCTGGATGAGCCTCATCCTTCTTAGGACCTGTCACTGCTGCTCCTTTTGCAAAGCTGTTGTTATGCAGCAACTGGCTCTTCAAATTGGAAGGGCTGGAGTAGAGGAGTCCAGAGCCATGTACAGTGCCACCAGAACCTATTTCCACTGGGACCACACAGAGCTATAAATGTGTTCTGCATGGGTGTAGAGTAATTCCTGGAATCAATCATCTACATGAAAACTTTCCTTACAAATCTGTTCATGTGTGCCCTGGTGCTTCATATTGCAAAAGTAAGAAAACAATTGCTGCCTGCTGTTTGCTTGCTCCATTTTTTGCAGCCAGACTTCTTGTAGCCATCCAGATGCATTTTCAAAGATGTGCAAGTGAAAAAGGGCACTGGAAAGAAGAACAACTTTTCCAATGAAACCAACATGGAGCAGCATGTATCAGAGCTGGGGAAAAGATACTTAGCCAGTTCACGTATTTGTCTTTCATATGTGGACTAGAATGAAAGATAGAAACCTAAAAATCGGGTTGGTGCTGGACTGGCTTTGGAGTTGGTACTGAACCAGCTCCTTGCCTTTCTGATCTGAAGTACCTTGTGAGAAGTAGGCTCCCTGCCATGCTGTGGGGTTTGCACTCAGTGTGATGGGCTGGGGTTCAGACTGGAGGTTTCTGGCTTCCTAGCAGTGAATGTTTTAAGGCACTGTTAGGTTGCTCAGCACACCTCAGGAACAGGCCACTTGGCACCTGTAGAGCTTGGAAACTGATTCTCTCACACCTCATCTTGGATACATAGGATCACTGAGTCACAGAATGGGTAGGGTTGCAAGGGGCCTCAATGGGTCATTTCATCCAATTTCCCTGCTCAAACAGGGCCATCCTAGAGCAACACTGCACAGGGTTGTGTCCAGAAGGTTCTTGAATACCTCCAGTGAGAGAGATTCCACACCCTCTCTGGGCAATCTGTTCCAGTGCTTGGGCACCTGCACAATAAAGAAATTATTCCTCATGCTTAGATGGAATTTCCTGTGCCCACTGCCTCTTGTAATTTTGCTTGACACCACCAAGCAGAGCCTGGCTCCATCCTCTTGACACCTTTCCTTCAGATGCAAGATTTAATTGTCTTTGGAGGAAGAACATGCAAGAAGGAAGGGCTGTGTTCGTTTCCAGTTGGGGCACAAGGATTGTGCATGTGCTGGTGTGTATAGCTGAGTGGACAAGTAGTAATTTGCTGTACTAAGCTACTACAAATACATTGATAATAATATTATGATGTAGCATATAGAATCAGGTGACTTTGATCTCATTTTTTAATTGTGAAAAGTATACTATGCTGAAAGCCTGTAAGTGGTAGATGCTTGTGTGTGTTCTGGTTGTGTGCACTGTCTCCTGTCAGTTCTAGATAAATGCCAACACATAGGGCTAAAACTGAAAAGTCTACTTTCTCTAGGCTAGAATTGGGAAGTTGGTTTTCTGTAGTCTGTGATAAGATCAGGCTTAACTGAACCTTCCTTTTAGGGAAGTTAAGGCTTCCTTGAGCACAAAGCTGCTCTTTAGCTAGGCTTAGAGTGGAGGTAAGCAACTTTGTCACTTGGAATTATTTTTATGTTCACACTAATGTCTTTTATGGCATTTTCTTCCTCTTTTTCTCTTTTCATACTTGAAGCCATTTGGGTTGTCCTGGAGAGGAGAAGGACCAGAAAATGTATAGCACAGCACTAACCTGAAGTGAAACAATAGTGACCTTTCTAAGTGCTGCTCTCATTTTCACAGAGCCTTTCGTTCATTTGAAACCTTTCTGTTTTCCATTTAATCTGATGGACCAGCTTAGAATTAGGAGAGATTGTTTCAAAGCTTTCTAACTCTAGTGTGAAAACTTCAGTAGTTGAAAACCCCATGTATATTTTACTGACATGAAGAGTAGGAGCAGGGAATCAACTTTGCTGTTATCAAGGGGTTAAAATCTTTTTGTTGAGCATGTTTGTGAAGGACTGCTGGTAACTGTAGTACAGCTTTTTTTCTTTCCAGTTCACTAATCAGATGTATGTTAGATTTATTATTGCAAAAGTATAAACCATAGAAAATTTGACAAGATAGATGTGTAAATTATCACTTTGACAGAACTAATGATGCACTCCAAGCACCTTCTGTTTTCCAGCACTTGGTGAGCGACTTCATTAAATATGCAACGACTGTTTGGTGCTGCTCAGACAGTAGTTCAGTTCCTTGTGGAATTGCATTATTACTGGAGGTGTAAAAGAGGCAGGCATGCTAGCTGTTGGGCATCCTGCTGTGATTCTAATGTGCTCCATCTTGTTGGAGCAGTTGTTTGCAGTCTTTTCAGGACAATTACATCCATAACCACAGAACACATTCACTGAAACTATATTACAGATAACAGTTGAGAATAGTAATGACTGTTCTTCAGCTGCTTGTGTAAGAGCTAATGTGAGTGACTTGAGGGGATGGTCAAGCCACATCCACAATTCAGGTGTTTTGTAGTAGTATTAAGGTCTTAACAGATAAAATTCAACCACGTCAGTGTGCTCAGACAGTCACATTGTAGTGACAGTATATTCACAGATGGGGATTCTTTCTTGAGCTGGGGCTGCAAAATAACAGCCAGGGCTCCTACCACATGACAGATTCTTTTGTCCTTCAGTTGTGATCTTTGATCTTGACACACATGCTGCTAATAGTCACTTTCTAGCAAACTGCAAATTTCATTCTGTCCCAATTATTTGCTTTTTCTGTTGGCATTGTGACTGGCTCATATTCCTTAAGGTATAAACAAATATACTCTGTTCTCCAGAGGTGTCCCTGTAATTTATGATTCTGATGACAGTTTGATGGTTACCCTGAAACAGGGCACAAAAGATGGCTTGAATTTAGCTTCAGATACTCTTAAAGCTTCTGTCTCTCAAACCTTTACTATGTCTTATCATACTGACAAATGGATTGTGTTTCAGGCTGACAAGTTAAATGCTAGAGTCTGTTTAATGAAAAAAAATGTCCTCACTTTTGAATGATCTGTTAATCAGAGTTGATGGTTTGGTTAACTAACATGTGAACACTTGGCCATTTAACAGGGCTATTGTGAGAATTTAGTGAAATGAGTTTTTAAAAGATTGTTTCAGGTTTGTTTGTATTTATTTATGTTGTGAATAGCCATTTTTACATGGGAAACAAAGCCTCTTGTGTAATGGTATTGAGCAATTACCAGTATAGAAGTTTTCAAATGAAACATTAAGCCTTCTTCATAGAAACTTTTTTTTTTGCTATTTAAACCAATACTGGTTTAAGCTTGATTATTGAGTTATGCTTTCACTTTAAAGTAATCAAGAAGTGTGAGGTTCTGCTTTTTAGTAATCTGCTGTACCATTTCCAATTTTAAATTAGTTTGTGGCTTTTTAAAACTTACTACTGAATTCCTTGTCTTAATAGAACACGATTTCAGCCTAAGCTTCATCTAAATTTCATAGTTTCTAAAGAAAGTAGACAGTGTGGAACACAGTCTTCCTCTGGGAGTATGCTGAGCTTAATGAGCTTGATAGTCTGGTGGGCTCAATAAATCAAATAAAGCAAAACATTTCTCATTTTTGAATAAAAGCATTTATCACACAGTGTTTATTCATTCATGGTCACAAGATTGATTGGCTCCTAGAATCCTGCCATATATTGAAACACTTTGTTTTTGTTTTTCCAGTAGGCAAATTGCGGAAGCGCTGGATGAAGGAGAGCATCTCTGATGTTGGCTTGGGAATGCTGAGATCTGTTAAAGAATATGTGGACCCCAATAACATCTTTGGAAACAAAAATCTTTTATAAAGCCCTGCACAAATTATGTACTAAAAATTAAAAATTACTGTTGAAATTCCTCCATTTTCATTGTATTGATATCCCAGTAATGAAATATAACCTAGACTAAACTTTAAAAACTAGTAACTCACATTGATTTTTGCTACTCCCTTCCCCCTTCCCCCAATAAAGTATAAACATCACTGTTAATGTTTATGGACTTTTACTTAAAAATCTTTCAACCTACTGGGCACAAAGTACCAGCCAGGAAATGCAAATTTGGGGTTCTGAGTTGGGCTAGGCAGCAGAGCTGACAGTATTTTCAGTGCTGGATACTGCCAGATCTTTCTTACTTAAAGCATCCCCTGCAAGGAGGACAGACTGACAGCAGTGTTTTCTACAGAAGCAGCTGCACAGCCTCTTGCTAAAGGAAAGCTGCTAGGAGACAGATGAGAGAACACCAAGGAATACCTCCCTGTACTGGATTAAGTATGTAACAGACTTGTAACCAGCAAATAGTTAGACTACAAATGTAGGCTTTCATCAAAAGAGAAAGTGTAAGTCAAATACTAAAAATTCAGTAGTTTCTCACTGTAGTACTACTGGAAAATCTCACACAATTGAGCTGTTCTGAGTTGTATTTGCATTGCTGGGATAATCTTAAATTAATTGTAGGTCAGTCACTAAGTTTTGTACAATGGACGTTTCTCACTGTATGTTGAAAACAGGTTTGTAACAAAATTTTGTGTTCATCTGTACTTCAGTCCTAGTGTGTATGGGTTTTGTTCCTGTTGTGTTTGTTTTGCACAGATGCAAAATACCTTTTTCAGTTATTCAAATGAAACTGCCCAGCACTGTCTTTTGAAACAGTCACAACAGTTTAATAAAACACTTAAATGGACAACCTACTGTCATCCTGGAAGTGAGATTTTCCCTTTAAGTTTTGTACAGTTTACTATGGCCTTTATGAATCATTTATTTACTTCAAAAGTAGCCACAATTTTAATTGTCCATTGAACTTTATGAAAATGAAATATTTTCTTGATTAGTATCATGTGAGACTAAGCATTTTTACATTGAAACTTGAATCTTAATCAGTAAAATAAACAAAATATTTGTCAATACTCATGATCCATTTTTAAGGTGGGTTCTTTCTTAAAGCAAATTATCCAACTTTTTGATAATGTATATGCATAAGATAGAAAAAATACAGACTATCCTTTGAGAACACTGTCTCTAGTCAACTGCTTCACAGCTCTGTAGTATCAGTTTGGACACCTTTTGTATTGGTAGTGCCCTTAATGAGGAGAAAATTATAAATTGCATTTTTGTTTTTAAACTGTTTTAGAATACTCTAATTCACTTTCATGTTTGGTAATATACCAAAAAGAGTATAAAATGCTTGAAAAAAATACTGCATATCAGACAACTCTGAACTTGTTCTAAGATTAATTTCAATGCTACAATTCAAATGATTGAAAAACATGGACGCTCAAACAGTGACTTTAAACTGCATGCTGTCAAGGTAATTAAAGAAAACTTTTTTATGATCTTCAGGTCATAAGATAGAAGGTTCATGTGATATTTTTAATGCAGCTGGATTTATTTTGAATGGTCTTTATTTTACAACATTTCAATATAAAAATCTGTTATTTTTTTTCTTGTCCCTAGAGTTTGTATTTCAGCAGTAACCAAAACAGTGGGTGTAGTCTGTTGTAGGAAGCTGAGCCTTTGCACTGTGGTTAAGTGTTCCTTAATACACAGAGTGTCTGAGTGAGTCTGCACTGGCAGTGCAGGGCATTCCTCACCTCAGCTGCTCGCTGCTGACTCCGTGGCCACGGCTGGCAGCTTGCTGGTGACTTGTGTCACTCCCCAGTGACCTTGCTGGGAGCTGGTGAAAATGAAGGGTGTTTATGTGCCTCAATGAAAGTTTGTGTAACTATGAAGAATTAATTTTGAAAGCATGTGAAGCTTTTTTGCAGAATGACAACACAAAGAGTGGAACAAGTAGTCATAGCTTAGTTCTGATCTCTTAAGATTTTGACTAAAGTAAAACACAGCTCTACAACATCCTTCCCATTTTTTAATTTTCTGACTATGGTTTCCTCATCTTTTTTGTATTCAAAGTACACAGGTAAAAGCTTATACTCACTAACCTTTAAATAGCCACTGACTTCTGAAGTGATTTAAAATGCAGTAAACATTTTTGCTGTATGTCAATTGTCCTTTGGGAGGGTGAAATAACAGGCTACAAGGGTCCCAAAGCCCTGTCACTGGATAGCTCTGAGGAAAATATTAACTCCAAATGTAATGAATATTGCTGTCTTCCTAAATACTATCTTATGAACTGATCAGAGCTTAGTTGAAACTGCAGTTGAAACCTATATATTACTGTCTTTAATGAAAATAGAAAAAAAATGTAATGCAAGTTCAGAAGAGCTAGATAAAGATCATTCACCACTTAAACAAAATCCTACTTTCTCTAATACCAGAGTCTTCCACCACTCTTCTGCACACTCTACTTTCTTTCTGCAGACTTCACTTCCCGTAGCTGCAGCCTGTTCAGAGATGGAGTTTGGTCCATGCAGATTAGAAGTGCTGATGCATAACACAACTTTTGCATTTGCTCTACTATTTTGACCATATGTAAGTTACAAGCAGTTTTAATTAAGCTTGTAATGACTTCCAATTACACAGCTTCTGCTCCCTTTGAAGGAGCAAAGGTGCAGAGAATGACTGTGGCTTGTCTCTAAAATATGTTTACATTGGAGAGACCTTTATAAACGTTTGGAGGGAAAAGAAACAAATCTGTTAAAAGCTGATCCAGGATCTAAATCTTAACAGTCAAAAAAAAAAAAAGTGTCTTGATTTGACTTACACTATAATGGTTAAGTTGGAGATGTCATCTTTGCCTTATAGCTGTGAACAGAGGCCACGCCAAATACTTCTTCCGTAGCAATGTTAATTAACTGAAACCAGTTTCAAAGGCAGGGATACATTAGCACTGAAATCCAGAAAACACAAATTGCTTCTCAGTCTTGGAAATGTATGTTTATCAAGGTTGTAAGTTAATTTTCTGCAAATAAAGCCAAACAGTGTTTGTCATTTTAGTGTGAGATTAACTGTAAAGCTTCAGTTGTAATGTTAAGAGATTACAGAACCGTATATTATTAATAAAAAGAAAATCAGCCTAAACCAGTATGTGTTTTTTTGTGATGAAACTAAACAATTGTATTCTACTAACTTGTCACATTGCTTCATTTTAATTTGGTGATGAACTCGTACCTAAGGAAAACTACTAGGAAAGTTTTGGCACCTGCTGGGAGAAAAGAGACTCAATTTATAAATGTGTGCTAATATGAGCTCTGCTTTTGTGTCCCATGTAGAGCACAACAGGAAAGAGAGGATTTCAGGGAAGGAAGGACACACCACCACCAGGCTGTTTGGTTCAGAATTTCATCTCTTTGGTGGGGGCAGGATGGGGACCATGTTCAGCTGCTATTTGAAAGGTCTTTCAATATAATACAGAAGCAGACCCTGTCTTAGCTTTCCCATATTTCAAAGCCCTGTTGTATTAAGCTGTTGCAATAGGTATATAATTTCTTTCTGCTGTGCTCATCTCTCATGTAAAACCTCCTTGTTACAGGTCCAGGAATCTGTTAAAGTTCTGCGTGCAGCAATGTATCACATGTGAGCAGAAGCAATGTTTCTCAGTTACCTGCATCATTGCTATAAACACTTTGTGCCTTTTAAACAAAAAATGGCTAAAATCACGTTGCTTTAAAGAAATGCTGCATTGTCTTGTGTTAGCACTGCTATTCAGTCTTAACACATTGCACAAAACCTACAAAAGTCACAATATGCAGGGGACAGAAGAACTAATTATATGGTTTACCATGTAGAACTATGATAATTGCTCAATATAATCCAATCTTTTTTTGTGTATACTTGCTCACAGGAAGGAGACTACCTTGTCATCAAGCATTTTATTATTTTGTGTTTTCCTTCTATTAACAGCATTAAAATGCAGTATTTTTACTTGGATCCAGTGAGTTTCAATCTGAAGGAGATTGTAGATGATGATATACTTGTCTCAGGATGACAGCCAGACCCCATCAGTGTTCTCTTTGTTTGAAAAACATAAATTTTATAAAAAGTTGGATCTGAACTCACAGCTGTGTAAATACTACAGGCTCACTGTTTATGGTTTTATAGTCCCAACACTGACTTTGAATTCCACATTACCTTTAACATAAATTGATGTCTTTTTTCAGGCTCTCTATGGAGACCAGAACTGGCAGGTGGCTGCTTTTTTCAGTGTCAGCTTTAAGGTATGCTTTTCTCAAAGGGCAGAGGTGGTCAAAAATACTGTTCAAAGATGTTTGCTATGCTGTCTCTAGTTTGAAATTAAATATTCCATTTTAAAAATGGGGTGATGATATTTTAAATTGTACTGTTATTTGCACTATTTAACAATACAGTAATATGCAGTAATATGTACCTTTACTGAAATGCTGTGAAATGTTTCATTTATGCATTTGGTTTTCCACTTTGGAAAAACAAAGCATTGATTTTTTTATGGGAAACTTTATGATTTGATTCAGAATAAATCTAAATTTCAATTGACTGTTCATAATTTCCAGTATAGCATTCATATCTGAGTAGCACTCTGCCTGTTGCCAGCTTCATGGTAGTAGTAATGTAGTAAGTACAGCCTCCCCTCAAAATGGGGACCATAGCAGCTTTTACAATGATGTATTTGTTGTAGTACTGTAAAGTATCACAGCAGCTTTCTAAGGGATAAAACAAAAGTGTTGACCGCAGTAGATTTGTGTGTGTGCTAAGAGGATGGACAAAATTCGATGTATGTGACTCTAATCATGTAAAGTTTAAGTTAATGCTTCTAAAACTTAAGATCAAATTAGGAAATAAGTGAAAAATGTTTTTGTTTAAAAATGATACTTAAAAACTCTATTTTTAAATTTTTGAAGAATGCAAAATGATAGTCCCAACTCTGCTGTTCAGTATCATGTAGCTTGTCTGAGTGTGACTGACTTTCCACAATGCTTCTATATAGCAAAATATAAAATGTATGGTTTCCAGACAGGGTCATGATACAACTGCTTCCATTTCAAGCTGCTGGAAACGCTTGGCTCTATTCCCGTGAGTGACAGGGACACTTGCATTTGCACTTTTATATGTAACACGTGGCTTTTAAGTACTACATCACATACTGGGATAACATTAGTACAAATCCATGCTAATTTTTGTTATCAGAATGTCCATGAGAAAGATTTTTTTTCCATTTAGAAAGGAAATCTGAATGAGCGACTCTTGACTTAAATACAACTATATATTAATATAAATAAACTGGAAACTGCAAAACCAGAAACATACCAGACAGCACATGGATGTGTTGGCCATACAAAATATAAACACATGAGTAACTCAGAGCTTTCACTACGTTCACAAACCCTGCCATTGCATCAGTCAGTTCTGGCTCAGCAACACGACACTCAGAGTATTTTAAAGGCAAGCAATATCGCTGATGTTACGTACTCAGATTAGGCTGGCAAATACCGAACACATGAAAGCCTCGGTGCCGAGGCTGTGGCGGTAATGAGCACAAGCCCAGGCGCTGACCCCGCTCCCTCCGAGCCCCTGGCAGCGGCGTTTCCTGTCTCGCTGTGTTCCTGCCGCCGCAGAGCAGGAAATCCTGGCTGCCCAGAGGCGAGCCTTAGGAACCCTTCTGAAACATGAAGTGACACACATGCTCACCTAGCAAATACATAGCAGCTGGGTAAATACATCGAGAGATGAAGCCATAAAAGCTGGTTATTAAGGAAAGTAAATCTGGCTAATGTTAGAAAGCAAGATGTGGGCGAGCTGAATGCAATAGTTTGATAAGTG
This sequence comes from Aegithalos caudatus, assembly GCA_013389925.1. NCBI lineage: Eukaryota > Metazoa > Chordata > Aves > Passeriformes > Aegithalidae > Aegithalos > Aegithalos caudatus. The sequence continues at coordinate 29,325 of WEIU01017847.1, forward strand.
GGTAAGCCGCAAGGCAAATTTACCTTCTCAGTGCTGTTGCTTCTAGAAATACAGGGCAACGCTGTTCTGTCAGTCAAGGGGTTTTTTTTTTAAGATTTTAATTTAAAATGAAGACTTTTGTCTTTCTCTTTTCAGGCTTGTAACTGTATTGTACCTAAATTGTTGTGTTCAGTTTTACAGGTTAGCACATTCTGGTGCAGGAAGATGAAGAATAGAAGATCCTGGTTTCCTTGAAATGATGTCAGAGCTCAGTTTATTCATGCAAAAGTGTCCCAAAGTTACAGATCGTGATCAGTAGCCTTCTCATGAAGAGGTGAGATCCCTTTAAAGCACAGCATTAAAAACAGTCTGCAGAGAAAAAGAAGCTGTGAAAAGGGATGGGGGAGAGACAAGGGCAAAGAAAAAAAGATGTTGGAGGATGTCGCTGTAGCTTTACAAGGGTGTGTTGTTACCCAGCATGTGGCTGAGGGAGCAGGGTTTACTGTCTTAGACAGAGGAGATGAGTGACAGCTGCCCAAGGGGCAGTGCAGAAAGGCTCTCAAGAAGGCCCTGACTCCTGTGCACTGCAGAGGTTTAGCATCACACCCTGGAACACAGAGGCTGCCCCTCTGCAAAGCTTCAGCAGGCAGCATAGCCCACCAGCACGCTTAATAAAAACTTCTTTGTACAACTTCACCTGGATGTTGCATGACTTACTGCTAACGAAATCATCATCAGGAAGCAAAGAGAATTGCTAATGAGGAAAACAGAGCAAGGGCAGTGCAAGCCAGTGTCTTGTGTGTATGGCTAAATTGCAGTGAAATGAACATCTGGCAGCAACAGCCAGGCAGAAGGGAGCTGGTTGCTACAGAGAAATTATAAAATTCAGATGGTAACAAACCTGCTGCCTTGGTTATAATTTAGTACTTTTTTAAGGCTGATGAGAGGGAATCACTATCTCTTCATTTATAGACCTGTGTGCTGCTCTGCACACAGGAATAAAACATAGTGTTATTTCCTGTTCTTTTCAGTAGTTCATGTAAGACTCATGCATATCAGGGCTCAAGTAGGTGTTTACAGCTGACTCTTTGTGGGCTGCTCAGCCGTGCTTCAGCGCTTTGGGTCCTTCCTCCTCACCTCTGTCAGTGCATGATTTACATTGCTAAAACAAAAATTATCCTTGTTGCTGTTGCAGAAAGCATAGGCTGATTCTACCTTAAAAAAAAAAAAAAAAAAAAAAAAAAAAAAAAAAAAAAAAAAAAAAAAAAAAAAAAAGAAAAAAGAGCAATAGGGTCACTTTAGTTTTCTTTTGTTTAAAACTATGTGATGATATGCTACAGCTTTAGATCAGTCAGAGCAAAGGTAAAACCAGCTGTGAGTGATTGGGTACCTTTTGAATGCCACATTAGTGATGTGTTAGCAACTGCAGGGACACTGCAGCAATGAGCAAGAACATCAGCAACCAGAGCACAAGTACCCAGCACTGGAGTTAAGGGCAGAGCCCCTGAGAGCAGGCTGAGCAGGTTTATGAACACAGGGACTAGTGTCCAGAGGCAGTCGTGCTTGCATCTCTTCCCCCCTGCGTGCAGAGCCACGTGTTCCGTGTTGAATCCTGGCATCTCACGTTATAAAGTGTGATGTGCTTCTACTGTGAATCTGAAGGATGGGATTTGCTCGTGGCTTGCACACAAACTCTTCAGAAACAGGATGTTTGTGTGTGCTGACTTCACAAGAAGGTGGCTGTGGAGTCACATGCCAAAACAGCAGAGGTTTGTTGATCTCCTGCCAGCCTGGGCTGCGTGGGTGTTTGACACACGTAGAGTTTAGCTGCCTCACAAGGGCTGTTCGCATTTTCTGCATCTGCAAATCCTGCCATTTTATTGCAAACGTACTTTTCTTGTTCTGACTGTGTGTATTCTAGTCCTGAGAGAGGCAGCTTTGTCCTTCACATCATTTCCAGCCCTGCCTGAGCGAATCTCACCTGCCTTGATCATGACACGCATGGCCACATGCACCTCACTGCCCCGTCCTGGCAGCCACGGGGGACAGCTTTTTCCTGAGGCGAGGGGATGGTTAAACTAGGGAGGAGGTCAAAAATCGCTGCAGTTTGAAAGGCTATTTGACCATTTCTGCCCGATGTGTCCCCGTCCCTAATGACAACAGGTCCCCGCTGTGTCCCGGTGCCAGGCCCGGGGCGGGCGGCGCTGTGCCCGCTCCGGGCCGTGCGAGGGGCGGCTGCGGCCNTATTGTATGTTCCGCGGGGGCTTGGAGCCGATGGCCGGTGCGGGTCGGGGATGGAGGCGGCGGTGGGGCCGCTCGTGGTGGGACAGGGTGCCCGGAGGGAGCCCTGCGGGCCGGGAGGCTCGGAGGCGGTGGCAGAGCAGCAGGGCTCCCTTCCCTGTCCCAAGATGAAGCTGCATGAGGTACCCCTCGAAGAGGGACTGTGGGGACTCCTTGTTCCAGGGCTGGGAGAGCCAGGCGCTCCTGGGAGAACGGGGAGCCGTCCACTCTCCCTCAAGCTGCATCGGGGCGTCCCTGGGCATCCCTTGGCCTTGGCTTGCGTTTCAGATGTGTTGAGTCAGCGTTTAAATAACAGACTGTGAGTCTCCAATGGCTTAGAGAGGTAATTCCACTTCTGTGCAGTTGTGTTAATTACTTCTGATAATCACTCGTCAAGTTATGTTGTGCCCTTGTTTATAAGCAGCCAGGCCGCGTGTATCCAACCCGGCTTTGCTAATGTGTGTTGAATGAGCTTGAGGTCAGCAACTGCTCAGCTGTGGAGCAAGGCGAGTAATTGATATTTGCCTTTGTGCTCTGAAATCACTTGGAAATTTTCCGTTAAAAGAAGCATAATTCAAATTTTGCTCGGTGTGCTGAGGCTTCTGAAAGCAGGGGGCTTCTCTGGTGCTGCTGTGGGTCACTTGTGTATTATGTATTCTGGGTTTGGCCCCTTGTCTGCCGCTGCTGTTGACTTTGAAATGTGACTGTGAAATGCTGCTGCATTTGTTTAACAGTTTCAGGTGTAAAAAATGGCTCAATTTCCATCTGCTACTTTTTCAGAACAATACATATGAAAAAATGAAAGACAAAATCATTCCTCTACAGTGGAAGCTGCAATTGAATTTGCTTTTAACCAGTGTATTACAGTGACTTGAGTATAACCTGACTGTAAAACTCCCCAGCTGCTCTAGCTCTTTTTCTGTCAGAAGGTTGGCCATAGAATAAATTAAGAGTACAGAACTGAAACCAAGATGTGAAATTAAATTTTTATTAAAGTAAATCAGGTCCTGGATTTATTTTAAAGAGTGAGGCAATAAAAGTGAACATATAAAAATTGCAATTTAAAATAATGTACATTCTTTTTATGTCATTTCTCTGTTTTCAATTTTATTGGTACAACTGAGTTATATTTACTGAAGCTGCATACCACTGTTTTTCCAACTGTGATGGTGGCTTGTGCATTTGATGACTTTCACTTTTGGGATGCCATGAAGAAAGGAGGGGAAATATAGTGGAAAAGGGAAACCACAGAGAGCTCGTTACAGCTCCTTGTCTGCCACCACCTGGCACCAAAGCAATGCATGGGTAGCCCAGCAGTCTCCTTTTTTTTCCCCCAGGGAATGAAGCCTTGATCCCAGTTCCCCACACCTCCCAGGCCTCCCCAGCCCCCAAGGGAAGGCAGCTGTGTAAGTGGGCAGGATGCACCCAGAAAGGATGTTGTGTTTGCCATGGATGCAAAAGGAGGAATCATCTGTGTGGAACAGAAAAAATACTACAGAAAAAGTGTTTAACTCCATTTGCTTACTTATTCTCCATCTCCACCCTATCTATTTGTAGGACTTTGGGCTCAGTCCTGCAATTACCAAGTCCCTACAATTACCACTGTTTTGAAGACACACTAATTGTAATGGATCAAGCCCACACATTACAATCAGTCCAAAAGGCTACTCTGCATCTATAGTGGTGCCATCCACAGGTGGCTAGCAAGGTTAGTCACCTCTTTCATAGGTGCAAGAGTTGCTTTCAAGCACAAAAAGCAAATTTTCACTTCTTTGCAACTAAATGTTGCCCCATTCGTGTAAAGACTGCTAGCAAAGACTGCAGGAGCAATGCATTTTAAGGTCTCAGATCAGGTTTGCTCAAGGTGGATATAACACTGAACAATTCTGAGTTTGTTGTGCAGGTCACACCATTCTTCTTTGGATGATAGGAACATTGGCTGGGTGTACAAAGGCAAGGTCAAGCAGATGTCTCCATGCAGCACAACATCTTCCTTTGTTGTTGATTCTTTAGGCATTTAATAAATTCAAAGAAAGCAATTTATCTGTTTTGACCAGTTTATAAAGCTGAAGAGAAATAGTTGAGGTTATTTAAACTGGACAAAAGATGAGATATATCATGAAGTGTCCTGTGTAAGAACTGTCTGCTTTGGAGCACTCAGGATTCATCAGCTGGAAAATGAACCTATGTAGGCTCACCTCCCCTCGGATCTGGGATTAACTGTGTACTTTGTGGTGTTCTTAGTTCACATCAAGGTAGTTTACACAGACACATTAACTCTGTATAAATAAACTAGAGAATGAATTACAACACAATTGATGCATTACTGAAGATAATCTGTGTTAATTCTCTGTGTGGATAAAATGCTAAATCATCTTTTATGGAGCTATTGTTTTTCAAAAATTGCAAAGCACTGGCCTACAAAGCTCATGTTCCCCTCTGACATTTGAGAACAGGCAAGGTTATTATTTTGATGACTGGATCCCACTCTTGCCCCATTGCCACTGCCCTCTGAGCCTTGTCCTTTGGAATGGGAGGGATGCTAAGGGTTTGTGGGCTGCAGTGCTAGGGCAGAACAGAGGGGGCTGAAGCTCTTGTGGTTTCTCTGTTGATACCGGTGTATTGCCATCTGGAAATCACTGAGCGAGCCTGTTAATTCAATTTTATTACTGTATATTTTAAAGACTGTCAAAAAAGCTCAGAGCTTTGGCACAGGTCTTCATTTTAGTTTAGTCTAAATCAAAATAAATAATAAAATCCTCATGAAGATGTACAGGCACCGTGAGATACTTATCCAACCTGACATGATGAAAAAATAAACTAATAATGTTTTATAGCCTCATGAAAAAAATATTTACTTACCTCATATGACTATGCCAATAAAGTTGTAAACAGATTAAAAGCTAAGACAGATGCCAATGATCATACCATATGAAAGAAAAAAGAAGGAAAGGCAATTATGTCAGATTTGAGCTCACTAAATCTGATTTAAATATATTGATCTCTAAGCATGACATATACTTGATTCTCTTATAAGACCAAGAAATTTCTGTGTACATTTGGCAAATCCATTGAGACAGCTGAAGAAAAATGGTACAAATGTACACTGGGCAAGATTTTGGATGGGAATATGTGGTTTGGGAATCTAACTAAGCTTGAAATTATGCTATTTTGGACTGTGCAGTTCTGCTTTTAAAGGTGCATCTGAGATGGCAGTGGCTGTAGGGAGAGCTCTGCAGGGAGATGGGGCACTCACAGAGTCAGCACGTGAGCCCAGCTGCATGGAGCTGAGTGCCACAGTGAGCACGGTGACACTGAGCTGTTCAACTATCCAAGGGTTTGCCCAGGAAGTGTCAATGTCTGGGAAAATGGGGGAACACCAGCAAACTACCTGGCACAGTATTGTAGAATTACAGAATTGATTAGGTTACAACAGAAAAGACCTCTGAGACTGAGTCCAACCTGTGACCAAACACCACTCTGTCAATTACACCATGGCACTGAGTTAAACACCTCCAGGGACAGTGACTTCACCCCCTCCCTGGGCAGCCCATTCCAATATCTAATCACCTTTTCTGTGAAGAATTTCTTTCTAATGTCCAGCCTAAACTTCCCTCAGCTAAAGCCTGTGTCCTGTTGCTGTTTGCCTGGGAGAAGAGGCTGACCCCCACCTGGCTACACCCTCCTTCCAGGGAGCTGTAGAGAGTGGTAAGGTCATCCCTGAGCCTCCTCCAAGCTAAGGAACTCCAGCTCCCTCAGCTGCTTCTCACAGGACTTGTGCTCCACATCCTTCACCAGCTTTGTTGCCTTTCTCTGGGCAAAGTCACAAAGTCCACGCTGCCAAAGACAACCAGTTTGGGTGGTGTGTGTGTTCCTTAGATGGGAAGTTCTTCTGGCACAGAGCTGTACTTCTGCTGTGATTTGTGTCCCCTGCTGAAACAGACTGGTAGCTCTGAGTCTAGGAATTTCTGGGATCAAAATGTACCTCATGGATAGCTCCACAATGAAAACACATTTCTGAGGCAGAAAAAAGTTTCCCCCTATTTTTTTTTTTTAATTTTAATTCAGACCAGCACACTAGCTTGTAAAACAATATGTAAAAAAATTGCCTAACATTTCTACTCATGGGAGACCTGTAGCTGGATTTTATTCTTTTTAAATCAGATTTGAAAATATTTAAGCAGCCACAAATATGATTGAGATGAACCACTATGCAAAATGACTTTCAGAGATGAGTGCTGACCACAGCTTAGCAAGAGTAAAAGGTGTGAGCTCTGTTGTGTGATGCAAATCTGTTGTGAAAAGACTGTCAGTGCTTATGCCTTACTGCTGTTTATTTTTTTAACCTCTTTTCTTTCCTCAGAAACAAAACCACAAATTATATACACCAGAATCACAATATACACCAACATATTTAAAATCAGTGCATTGTGAGAGTCTGGAGTAGAGTCCTGCTTGGCAGGCTCTGGGCCACTCCTATGGGCCCACAGTGGTGGTTCAGGATGGCACATGAACCTCTCAGCCCTCCCTCTCCTGCACATGCATGGATCTATTTTCTAGTGCACCACCCTGCACTAAAGTGGGTGTTTCTGGTCCCTTTCTCAGGTATGCCCTTTCCTGCAAGTGCTACATCACTGTGTAGCTTGTTTGCTTCCTGAGCTACTTTTAGAAAAAACTCCAGCATTTTTTTCAATTGGAGCTACAGGAGAAGCTGTGTCAAGGCTCCCTGGCAGAACAAGCCAGCCCATTCCCTCACACTGGAGCTCAGCACTCCCTGACTGATAAAGCTGCAGCTGTCTCCTACCATGCTGGAATGACATGATGGATGAGCAAGTCTCTCTTCTCTGTCTTCTCCAGTGCTGGCCAAAGGCAGTCTGAAAATACAGTAAATCTTTATTTAACTCTAGCTCAAAGATCATCTTATGACTTCAGAGAAATTTTAGTCCCACTTAAAGCCAGGTGGTGCAGGTTTGATTGCTGAAAGATGTTGAACAACAACTTCATAATGGAGTATTTACTCAAAGTTGATGGACTTCCCTGGTCTTAAAGTGTTTGCTGCTGCCACCATGTAGCAGTCAAAGATTAGTCCAATGTTATTTCAGTTTTCTGAAATGGGTTTATGGTGCTTAAGATTAACACAAAAGTTTTAAAGACAATTAGCAAGCTGCTTTGTTTGATTTTCTTGTTTTTTTGTTTTTTTTTTTTTCTTATAAATAGTTAAGTCCTTATCTTTTTTCCCCATTACTTGCCTACTATATAGCAATCATAACATCTCATGGGAAAAACTGAGCAAGCTGATCACTGCTTATGCCAGTGTGCCCTAGAAAAGTGCCATCTGTGGCTGCCTAGCTTCAGCCAGTTCTGTTACAGAAGCTCTTGTGATCAGGAGGAACTCTAGTCAGACAGGAAGAATCCCAGTTCATTTAACCTTTGGGCTTTCTGGAGGCATAACAACAGTATTTATTACTGCTTTTTGTTTTTAATGGCCTTACTAAAGGCCAGCAGCTCCTCAGATGTTTGGTGGGCCCCTAGCCCAGTTGTGAGTAATGAACTGTCCCTGACAAACTCCGATGTGAATTGAGCCCACACAGGGCAGTTTGCTATAAACAGAAATTCACTGGCTCGCCTTTTGACAAGTATCTTTATCTCTTTCACAGACTTAGCCAAAGGATCTGCTCCAAAGATCCCAAACTCCAAGACATTCAAAGTCTTTGCACAAACACTTCAGTTTAGGGCCGTCTTTTAATCACTGGCTGAGGGAAGAATTAGAGGTGCAACCACAAGATGCAAGGCTGCCACACTGTGAAGGGATAATGATAGAAAAACCTGGGGAAAGGCTTCAACTGGAAAGAAGAATGTTGTGTTCCCCCATCCCTAGTGACAGAGGATGTCACCTCTGCTGAGGAGTCCTTCAGTTTCACCACAGTCACTTCTAGGTTTGCTCTCCTGGTCTCTCCCACACTGTGGTCTCACTGCCCACAAGGCACACAGCCCCCAAGAGGAGATTTCCTGTCGTGGGATATTTCCTTCCCATACAAAAGCACAGGTCCAAGTTGTGCAGCTATAGCAACAATAAGTGGCCCTGAATCAAGGACTGTCCATGAGTTTTTCCAGATTGACCATTCCAAAATTTTGGGATGCTTTCCATTCTTCATGTCATATCCCCTTTTTAAAAATAATTGAGTTCTATTAGCTACTCTGATTTACCTTTTGGTAGTTTGCTGAGCTTAGATAGGTTTTCATGTTGCTTTATAGAAAACCATAATTATTTCTGTGGGTGCTGGGTTACAATAACATGGCATTAATGCATCCTGCCAGAGCATTAATGGTGCCTTGGAGCACCTTAGGGTTTGCTTTGGGGCTTTGCTTCATTCTCTCCACAATACAGCCTGATTATGTGTTGTTTTGTTCCTCGTGTCCTGTTGTTTTTGCTGGCTTTTCTGCTCTGCCAGGATGAGAGGCTTAGCAGGGCTTCTTCCATGCAGAAATGCAGCCCTGTGGAGTCTTGAGGCAGCATTGTCAGGGTGTGCTGATAAATGCTGTGTTCCATTAGGGTATGGGCAGAATAATTCTGATCCTAACTTTGTGGTGTGTTTGAATTATTAGTGCTAGTAGATTGTACTCTTTCTTTTTTTCCTTCTTGGGCTTCTTCTTGTAAGGATTTGCTCAAAAATTAACGTGCTTGGGGTGTCCATACATTTTCACTTTGTTCTGATCTTCATTGTAAGTTTCTGTGATCTGTGGCCTCCAGCACAAGGAACTGGCAAGGCAGTGTCTGAAATTGTGGTCTGGCTGCAGATACTGTTTTAGAGCCCCATCCCTCTATTAATCTGCATTACAGACAAAAGGCCCAAACAGTGCAATTCTCATGAGCTTCGATTCAGTGGTCCAAAATACATGCCAGCTGAGAATTTGGTCCAAAGCCTTATTTATAATTGAGATAAAATTTGAAGAGAGAGATAATACCTTTTATTATATCCCCTTGATTTATTTGGGGATGGAGTGCAGGTAATGTGGGAAACAAAATTTTTTGGGCATGCATGACTTTTTTCAGTGAGAAATATCTTTAGTATCCTCACCTTTTGAAGATGCCATAGAAATTATTATTACAGTCTATTCACAGAAAAGAGGTTCATGAAAAAAGTGTGAATAATGATGAAGCACTGAGCTTTCTCTCCTGGGTCCTGCAGTCTTCCCTGCACTGAGCCCTCCCCTTTTGTCACAGCTGTCTGACCTGGGGAAAAGAAGACTTGTAGTCATCTCTCCCCAGATCTGACATTGCCCCATGCAGCTGACCCTATTTCTTCCTCAAGCTGGTCTGTTTTTTAGGGTTGGTGTGGTAAATGGCTGTGCTTCCCTGGGAATGCTGCTTCTCCCTTCCCTTGAAAGAAGGGAGCACACAAAACCATAGATGGGCTGGGACCTGTGACTTCACCCTCTCCACCAGGTCCCAGGACAAGCCTTGGTTTGTTTTGCTATCACATGTCCAGAACTGCTGTTTGTACCTCATAACTAATCAGATGCAATTAGAAAATATTAATTTGGATGTACTCTTGGAACTATTAACCCAAACTATTAAACCCCTTCAAAAGGGGCTTGAAAATAAGACAACCAAGATTGTTAGAATGAGTGGGCAGTGCCAGCCCCCCTCTGAGGTGTGGGTTCAGCAGTGGTGCCACCACAGAGAGCTTTCCCTCAGGACTCAGTGAGGTGAGGGCTGCTGTCTGTTTTCTGCAGGCAGCCAGAGCTGCCAGGGCAGCGTGTGTGAACACCAGGTGTGTGATTTTGGCTGCCAGTACAACTGGCATGACAGAGCCCCATGAAGCAGAGATGGCAACAATGCCTTTCAATGCTTGTGTGCACCAAGTGTTCAGAGTCCCATATATAAAGCAGGAATTTCATAAGCAAGTGAGGAAACCGCTTCCTCAGTTTCCCTCGGAGTGAGTGAAATAATGCCTTTCCAGGAATGCTCATCAGCCACTGCCAGCAGGTGTCCCAGCTGTGCTTCTCTACTGAAGATTTACCACTTGGTCTGTCAGCACCAACACATCCCACCTTCTTCATGTTTTCTGACACCTGGTGGGGTTTGTTGCAGAGGCCATGCCCACATTTCTTTGCTGAACTGGTCACGAATGTAATAAGTGAAATGATGGAGGGAGCTCGGACTTAAACGCGGGGGGTACGGGGTATAGCAGGAAGAATAAATCTTTGTCCCCCCTTCCTGGCCAGATGCACTGTAAGCCTGACAGACTTATGATTTTATATGGAGAGCAACATATGCTACAGCTTTTATTTCTCTAACCATTAATCAAAAGGTATTTTGTATAAACAAGGTAATTGCCAGCTCTGGCCAGCATGGGTGGGCTGAGGGAAAGGCTTTGCAGTTGCAGATAATCCTTGCCAGACACTGGCCCTGGTAGCCAGCAGCAGCTGTAGGCACCATACGCCAGCGTGGGTGGGTGTGCAGGGCTGCACACCGGGCTCCAGGCAGAGCTGCCTTTCCAGCTAGCCCAGAGAAATACTGCTAAAGACTGAGAATAGTGGTGTTTCAGCAGAGACAAGCCCTCTTGCATATGTCTGGGCTCTTTGTCTTCATGGACTTCAGCCTGGGTTGTGTCTGTTCATTTCCTTATGATACCAAACCTGTCGTTTTTGTTTTCTTAGCGGTGCCAAAGAATGTAAAACTGCAGAGAAGACAGCCCAGCACACATGAGCAGGCAGCATCTTGCCCACAACCCAAAATAGGATAGGAAACTGGAAAGGTAAAGAGGACTTCCCCTTGGTGCAGGGGATGGGGGGTGACATGAGCCCAGTGCTGGGCATGGAGGTGAGTGCAGTGTTCTGGCAGTGAAGTGCCTACAGGCAGTGAGCTGCAAGGGAAATGCTGGACTGGAAGCCTTTCCATGGACCTTCTGAAAACCAAGCCACAGATACTTTCTACCTCATGTAAGTCTGTGAGAGAGGAAGAGCCACATGGAGCCATGCTGCTGCAGTAAGGCCTGAGCACCATTTTTTGGAGGGCTGTTGTGTTTTCAGGCTCTGCAAGGGTGCCTGCCATGAGTAGACTGTGCATGGACAGCTTCTGGGGAGTTGGCAGGAGAGGACAGCAAAGCTTCACAGCATCAGAGTTATTTATTGAAAGGAAAACATTTTATTGTCCAGTTTTATGCCACTATTTGGTGCCGTAGTAATTTATCTCAAAGGACTGTTTCCAGGCTAATGGTGCCAGGTGATGTGAAGCTCCAGCTAGGCCAGAACTCTGGTGCCAAGGTGGTTTTGAACAGCAGCCAGTGCGAGCAAGAAGTGCCAGGATGATAATAAAACACTGAAGGCACTTCTATTTTAAATTTAAGAAATCTGACGGTTTTGTAAGGGTAATTTCTAGACTCCCAGGGTAGATTTACCAAAGAGCAAATGCCCTGGGTCTTTTCTAGAAATACTAATTGATGAATTTAAAGTACCAGACTTGCAATAGGATCAATAACATCTGCATTACAGCAACAAAATCATGCATCTTTGTTATTGATATCTTCATCTGTTGGGAAGGATCCCATCAGCTACAGATTATCTCTTGACTCCTATAGTTACCAAAAACTCATCAGTGGCAAACGAGGCTAATGTGGATTGTGAAGGAGTACACCATTGGGTCAGCAATCCTCCCCCTGCCTACTTCCAGCTGTTATACAGTGTTAGTCTGGTATGGGAGTGACAGTTCATTTAATTTCCCTAGGAATCATCAGAAAAACGGGACAAAGAGAAATTAATTCAGCCATAGAGATTGTCACAAAAAGTTAATAGTATACAGGGAGAGATTGGAACCAAATAACAAATTTCAGAGCCAAATCTTGATACCTGAAAACTCAAGAAGATTCTTAAATCTGGAGATTTGATTTAGCCAGTTCTAGAAGTACTCTGCAAAGAAGGTAGCCTTGCATTCCTCACTATCTCAACTTTTAGTGCTTGTTACTTTGTAGTGAAAGCAGATTTATATTTTGCTGGTCTTGGAGTGACTGATTTGCTGAACATCAGAAGATAGAACTTGCTCTAACAAATTGTTGGATCGATGATCTAACACATGAGTGTGCTGTTACTGACAACGTGTGATGATTCAAAGGCAACAAAAACATCTTGCTGTGCCATCTCTTAGGAAATAATTTCTTCCTGACACTTCCAGTGATCATCTTATACCATGAAGCATGAGATTTGATTACTGATACTTTAGCATGCATAACTACAGAGGTTGTTAGTTTTAATGGAGTGGACAGCATGTCTCATGAGAGGTATAAACACATCGTGTGCATTTGAAATACGATTGTAATGATTTGGCTCATTCTAATACAGAAGACTTTGCTCAATTTGATTAGCTGATGAAACACAGCATTGCTCAACAAATCAGCAGGATTCATAGTTAACATTTTTCATGAAGTCTTACTGTAAGGTAGGTAGTTTTCCTTTCAGTAATACGTCTATCTTGAGCAGCAGCAATTTTTGCTGAGAATGTCAGGCTTGGGAGCAGCAGTATGGAGCTGGATGTACCAGAAATGGCAGTTTTGTATATCTTCAAGAAAGAATTGGAATGACGGAGCTCTACAGTTTGGAGTGATCCATTGTTAAGTAATGAATTGTCCATCACCCCTTTTGGCCCTCCCTTCCATGGTGGTCTTTTTGGCCAACTAGCTTGCATATCAGAAGGACTGGTCTTCCACAATAATTTTCTTGTGCTATTTATAAGTGTTTCCTCAAAAGGCAGTGCCAATGAATTCAGTCTTTGATGCTTAGGTGTTTCAGAAGTAGCAGCATGCTAGGATTTCACATGCTGCCTCAGGAATTTTCTAGTTTGCATCTGTGTATTGTACAACTGTTCTGTCTGAGTTTGAACAACAGTGAGCAGAGATTGACTAATGAGCAGCTCCCTTCAGCTTGCTGCATCCTGGCATCAAGTTTTAAACTGTGGTTGACTTTAGTTACCAGCTGTAAGGGCAGTCAGTCAGATAGGAATTAAGTGATGTTGTTGACATCTTCTTAATGCAAGTCTTTAAATGCAAATAGAGTTGCAACAATTGATCTTCAAGCCAGTTTTGTTATGACAGTGCTCTTTGGCAGATGTCTCCTTCTCTGGAGATAAAACCCACCTGGAGGAGACTTAATCTGAGCTCAAAGGCTGCAAAGGTGTAACGTACCTCTGGTTGTTTCTTTTTCTATATAATTCTGAATTTTTTTATGAAGTAAAAGAGCTAGAATAACTCCAGAATGGACTAGAAGCACAAGCTAAACCTCTTTTCTGATACTGTTCATGAATTATGTCAGAGCACAGACTTTGTGGGATTTGCTGTTGAGTTGCACTCTCTACAGAGACTGACAGTAAAGGTGAGGACTGCTGTCACCTTTGGTCCCATACCTGCCTCTGTAATTTGATTTCCCAGAGTGATCAATTTGAGGCAATTCACAGCCTGAGTGCTGGATTTACACCCTATTTGCTGTGGCCTACACATAAGGCATCCTACTGCTAAAGATAATATTCTCATTGATCTACAACATAAGGGAAAATCCTTTAACATTCGGGTTAATTCTGAGCCCAGAGGGATTTATTTCTCTTCTGGGTCTTCTCAGACAAATGATCCAAATGGGAAAATCCTGAAGTCCTCACCTGTCTGCTCTGATTTCAGCCACAACTTTAAAGACAGCCATGGTTTTTGCAATTCATGGGACCCTCTTCAAGCCCCCTCTTCTGCCTGGCATATCTTCAAAATCTTGGAGTACTTGAATAGATGATTTTTTTTTTAATATCCCCCTCTGCTTGGTTTTGGTTGCTTTTATCACGGGGTTAGGTAGCAAGGAAGGAAGCTGATGGCCCACAGCTGAACCCTCCTTTCCTGAGCTGAATGTGTGTAGGCCCAGTTGTGCTCACCACCACCAATATTTTTAGACCTTCAATTTCAGTGAAACTGAATAGAAGTTACAAGCTGCCTACTCTTAATTATTTATGTCATTTTAAGGGGTAGTTTTTTCCTCTCTCTTCCCACCCCCTCACTTCTTTTTGATGGCTTTCTTGTTTAGCACTTTTTGAATCCAGTCCCCACATTTATAGATCCCAGGGGAATGTTTTACCCACGTCTGCCTACCCACACCAGCCTTTGATTTTTACAGAGACCCGTAGCAGCGCCTGCATTTACAGTATAGCAAACGGAATTAAAAACCAAATTGAATCACACCTTGTGGCCACCTCAGTCCAAATGCTGCATGTATGAGGACTGTAAGTTATTACCCTGAAACCCTTATTTTCTTCAGGTATTCAGACCAAATGTTCTGTGTCTGTTTCACCTTTTCTTTATTTCACCTAATTTGAAATTTGAGCAACAATGGATACAGAGCATGCCTGGCTGCCTATGTCTGGCAGGATTTTGATCATCTGTGAATTCATATTGCTTTTTTAGTACTGCTGATCAGTGATTACTTTTATTTCTAGACCATCTAGGAGATACAGAAGATGCATTAAACTGTATGATCAATGCAGTGGCCAAGCTTACATTGACAGGAATTTATCCATAAACTACTGTTACCAGATCTATACAGAGAATTAGGAAAAGGAAAAATGTAAGATGTCTTGTAACCAGGTTTCTTTTCCAGACTGGGTGTTGAGATCAGGTTATATAAAGTAGGTGAGGAGTGAGTGGTGTAATGCTTCACTACTTACAGTGCTATTCTGGAGACTTTTTTTAGTTGACTTTTAGTGTTCAGTGGATTGCCCATTGATGGGCCCTGTTCTTTACTCTTGAAAGGATACTTGTGTGCTTCTGGACCACCAAAGCAGCACTGGATGGCAATTATGCTCTCCTGGACAGAAGTGCTGTTGAGAGAGTGCTAATATGCATCATCTCACCCTAATATGAATCATCATCACTCAAACCTTTCCAGTTCACACCAGTGAATGTGCTCATACTTACTATGGCAGCACTAACAACCTCAGGGGAAAGACCCCAGCCTTTTGTGCCAGAGCAGTTTTACAAACCCCTGCCTCTCTGCCTGCACCCATGTGGTTTAGTGCTTCAGTTTTATTAACCACTCTTTTGACAGCTCCTCAGCCTAGCCATGGGTAAGGCTGCAGCTGCAGTAGGTGTTTCTGAAATTTTCCCCAATGCAAAGCAATTGTGTAGCAAATCTGCTGCCTCCTTACTACAAAATGCTGCTTCTAATCCCTGGTAAACCAGCTGATTTGCTAAAAGAATTTCTAGTTGTTTAATTTTATGTCTTTCATTATTGGTTGTTCATAATCACTCTCAGCTTTCCAAATTTTCATGCCCCAACATTTTATTTGTTCTTATTCATATTCCCTTTGGCTTCAGCTGAGCTGAAGTTGAGTCTTTTTTCTTTTTTTGAGAGGCACCTGTTTGGCTTGAACAATATCTTGCAATTTAACCATTTTATTGCTTTCCCCCATACTTCCCTTCCTCCTCTCCCTAAAGAACACCTCTTTTTTTGTGCTCTCCATGATCACAAACAAGTTTTTAAACAGCTTCCATGCTGAGTCTAAAGATTTTAATTTCCTTGCTTTAAAGTTTTTTTAGTATCTACTGCACTCTTTCTGTTCTGTGGCTGTGACTCCTCCCTGTGATGCTGAGTTACAGTGTGGCTTTAGACACAAAGGGCAGGTCCTCCTCTGATCACCTCTTTCCTCAGCTCCAGCCTGGCCCAGTAGTTGGATTAATCAATCTGATGGGAAACTGCCCATGGGGGTGAAGGGGAAAAAAAGAAAAAAAGAAAAAAAGGAAGAAGAAAAAAAAAAGTTACCCTCACCCCCATCACCTGGTGTGGGACTCAGAGCAGTTCAATGTTCCTTGCCAGACTCCTCAGACAGAGCCAGGTTTGGTTTCAGGTCCTGCCTGTACCTGGATGCTGCTCCAAGATGGATGAAAGGTGCGGGATCTCCTGATGTATTTGGGAGCAGAACAAAACCTGTTTAGCCAAAATCCTTATTCCTCTGTAAGGCCTGCAGGCTGATTGTTGGTCTGAAGAGAACTGGAAGGTCTTGGAATAGGAAATTCTATGAAGAATTTTGAGCTAGCAGGAGCAACTTCAAATCTGTCTGCAGGGATCCTGACACTAATTACCTGCAGCCCACCCAAACCACAGTGTGCTTTTATGAGCACAGCAAGTCAGGTGTGAAGATGGCTCTGATTAATAAAATCATAAGAGGTCTCCATAGTTTTGCAGGCAGACTAATTGGGATCAGAAGATCTGGAAACAACAGAAATGTGATGTGCACAGACACACTGTTTTTATTTTCCATTGGTGCTTTTCAGTTTTTCTTACTACTAGGCTGTAAGTGGTAATGCTCCAGGGAAAAGCCAAGTGTGTATTTTAAATCTTCTTTTGCGTTACTCTTGCACCTCAATTTATTTTTTTTCTCTGGATTGGGATTGCACTGAAATAAACTACCTCTAAATCAAAATAACTGGGCACCCATAACTTGCTGAAGGAATTTTACAGAGCTTGATATTACCAGGCAAAGATGCTCCCCTAACACCCTGTGAGTCCCTACTGACCCTGAACACCCATAGACAGGTACCTCTGGCTCCTGGCTGTCCATGAAGGCCATTGGGATCAAAAGAGGCATTTTCTCAGCAGGTGCCTTGTGCACTGTCCCTTCTCCCTTTATGTGCATCCCGTGGTGAGCTCAGTGCAGTAGAGGCTGTTTCCAATCACATAACTAGCAGCATGAAGACTCAGTGGTATTTGGGACACACAGGGAAACCTCCCTTACTGCTCTGGAGTGATCATTTCTGTTTTGTCACCAGGCTTGGTGACTCCACTCATCCACAACTCAGGAATGAAATGCAAGTGGTGACAGCTGAGGAGGGGATAACTAGTGTCAGGAAAAACTATTTTCGAGGGAAAAGCTGTGGGTGGATTTTGTAGTTGTTCAAGATTGGCTCAGTCATGAAGGTGTGTAAGAATTCAGGTGGGGTTGCCTGAGTCAGTGGTGGTGTGCTGCTGGCTTTGGCTGAGTTTCACTGGTGTCAAGTCAGCAGGGACTAACAGAGGGGGAAAAGCCACTTTGGAGTACGTGCATCCTCATGGAAGAGGGGTTTTTGATCCTTTCTAGCCCTCATTTAGCACGTTTCTGGTGTTTAAGGAAGAACTGATGCTTGGAGGTAAAGCATGCAAATATAACGTGGCAGAAGAACAGTGGATTCCTCTCCTCATATTGCCTAGAGACTCTTGATGGAAAAGAACAAATATAAGTCCAGAAAATGCAGGAAATTTGTAAACTTGGGAGTGGGGTGGTAAAATCTAAACAAAGATTTCAAGGTACATATTTCTCAGGTTTTAAGGCAGCTCTTTTCTGGAGTTCAAATTCTTCCTTTCAAGGACTGAATGAAGAAAACAGATGTCAGAGTTTTGCAGACCTGAATCCAAATTGTGTAGTTCCATATTGGCTCCATTTTCCTTCTCTCTGCACTGTTACCTTGGAAGTATCTGGCTCTATTTTTTAGCTCTTAGTTTTTTTTGGGTTTTTTTGGTTTTTTTTTGCCATTTTCTGTTGCCAGAGCACAAAGTCTTAACCTTAAACAAATTTTTATAATCAGGTTCCAAACCCCTCAAAGAAGTTATTTGATTGAAAGTACTGCCTGTGACTGGATCTGTGCTAGCAGGGGCTGCAATGATGCATAAGAGCACTGAGTGCTGTGACTGGTGTCTTTACTACCCAAAGGGAATCCAGAGTGTAGAACCTTAGCAAGTGACAATTTCCCCATGGCTAATAGGATCCTGCTTGCTAGAGGGATCCCTTGACCATTCTTGCAAGATAAGTAACAGAAAATAAATTACAGGTTTTTGTAATGATTGTTTATCATTGCAGCAGTGCTGGCTAGTCTGGACAAGTAATGAGTTTAGGTGACTCCCTAGTTTTGTTACATTCCCATGCCATAAAAGTTTATTTAATTGAACTGCTGTGTTTTTATTACCAAACTCTCCTGACTTCAACATGATACAACTAGGGGAGCATGGAGCAACTTTAATTGTTTCAGATTCCCATCTGCTGTTCCTCTTCCACCCAGTCTCTCCAGAGGTGCCTCTGGGTCGAAGTTGAATTGAAAAGTCATTTAACATAAATACTTTAGCATGCCTCGGTTCCCTCAGGTACAGTGGGCAAGGTACCAAACTTCCAGGCATCACTTAAGAACATCCTAAGGATGGTGTGCCATAGCAACAGTGCTGCTGGCTGCAGTCTTGGCTTGCATGCTTTCCTTCAGCAACACTGGAATTCCTCCTGCACTTCAAACAAGAACAGATGCTGTTCTCTAGGCTTCCTTCCATAAATATAGACAAACTGGGTCAAACTCTTTCCTCAGTTGCACTGATGTAAATCAGAAGTAACTTCATTGACAGCCATGAACATTGCAGTGAGGTTACACAGGCAGAGGGCAGAATTCAGAATTCTCTGCTTGTCTGTGTATGTAAAAGCTGTCACTGCCAGCCAAGCTGAAATGCTCATTTACTGCAGCACATGGATAGCATTATTGTTACTACAGACTTTGTTTGGGTGGAAGTCAGTGGTTAAACACCTGAAATCTCAGTAGACAAAAGAGAAGACTATAAAGTTTTATGACTGCAGAGTAGGAGATTGCAACATGTAGGTTCGATTAAAAAAATACTCAGAAACTATGTTATATTACATACTTTAGAGGTTTTGTCACTGAGTTGATTAGTATGACTTAGTTATTAGCTGTTACTAGAAGCTTTCCACTGAGAAATGGAATTAGAAATACCAGTTGCTGTATTTTTTTTCACAATCCTGTTGAATTAATCTCACTCTCCCAGATGCACAGAGAATGAGTCCTAGGGCTGTTTTGCAGGTTTAAATATTTGTCTATTTCTTTGTGGGGGGAAAAATGCAATCTGTAAAGTGAAAACTGTGTTTTGTAACAGCTGGGCTTCAGATGCACACACCAGAGCAGAAAGGGACCAGGGCTGTCAGCTGCATTTGTCCTTGGGCAGCTGTAATTTTGGGGACTGGGATACTCTTTTTCCCAGGCCAGCACTAGTACCTTCTCTAACTCTCTTTGGCATCCCCTGACTTCATCCTATCCCTTTGGTTTCCCTTTTATTTTCTCTGCCACTCTTACAATTCTCCTTCACTCCACATCCCCTCTTCAAGCCCTGTGATAGCTACCCTGAGCACTGGAGAAAGGCAAAGGAAGGGATTAGATAAGTAAACATTCATTTTCATGTTTTCTCACATGCACAAGAATTCACAGGTAGACGCATTCCCCAAACACATTTAACATAGCTGCTAGATCATATACATCTTTTTAAAAGACAGTTAGGTTTTTGTCCAATCTCTGACTGGACAAATTCAGGTATTTTCAGAGCCAGCACATGCATGAGAAGATGTCAAAATGGTGGCAGAAAGTTGGTATGAGGTTGATATGAGGTTTGCCTGTGGACTTGGCTTCAAACGTGGTTTCTATCTGTCTTCAGACAGCTAAATTTGCTACTCAGAAGAGCCTAACATCAAAACAGAAAAGACCCTTCAGCCAGACTGTAGTCAATTAATTAGAAATACATAATAATGTTTTCAGACAATTGTCTGTGGTATCTGTCCAACCCTACTCCTATACAAAGCCCTCTGCTCCTTCTCGTCCTCCAGTTTTCCTGTCTTATCCTGTGTATTTTTAGCCAGTACAACCAGTGAGATCCAGCCTCTGCCTGAACTGGACTCCATTAGGTGAGCTCACTGGGTTTTAACATTTAAAGACAGGGAAAGCACAAAAAGTAATTTGAGAGGGTAAAATAAGAATGAAAATGAGCTTTTGAAGGTGTGGCAGCCCCCAGATCAGCCCACCCCAGTGAGTCTGACTTGTACTGGTTGCATTGAACAAGTGTTGATGTTCCTACAGCCTCTCTTAAGGTGAGCAACTGGGCTGACACAGCGGGATCCTGCCTAGTGCTGCTTTTTGACCTGATCCTGGGAGCCCTTGATTAGAGCATAAAACATGGGTAATGTGAGCCTTCAGTTGTCTTCATGTTTCTACTCGAGCATGGTGTGCCCAAAGGAGACTTGTGAATGTTTAGGAGTTCACTGGTAATCTTATGTTGCCCATTTTTATTGAAAAGTGCAGGGTTGAGGGGATTTTTTCTAGTCATGATTTTGCTGGTGGAGAAATACAAAGAAAAGGAATCCCTTTTGACATGGGAAATGATGTTATATTTTCTTTAATAAAGAGTAAATTTTATTGTGCATCATGCCAATTTATAAAAGTGGTCTCTGTAACTAATGCTTTTAATTACAGGGAGGAAAAACTGAATTAGTTCATTAATGCTGTGAAAAAGAGCAGTGACCTACCTGCCAAATGGCAAGGTGGAAATAATTAATCTGGTCAATTAAAAAGAAACTGATAAATTAAAATGCAAAGCCATCCATGTGGTGCATTAAATTAGAGTTGTAATTTCCAGAATGTTGTGTTTATTGTCAGACTTGTTCCCCTTTTTTCTTGCTTGCCTTGATTCTGTGTTTGGCAAGTCCTGTTAGTGAGTTCTTTGGCGTTCCATGCTGAATTCCTACGCCCATGTATATTTTGCAAAAGAGAGTTTGCGAGATCAAGCTCTTTATGAAATCCAACTGATGAAATGCACATGCCTTGTTTTTTTATTGTCATATTACAAACCTCCACATTCCCTTTGCTTTGCTTGTTTTCCCACCATTAAATGTCACTTGCCTTTCCTTGGGCTTTAGATGACCCAGGCACGGGGCTGAATTGCTGGGGTCACCTCAATCAATTTATGACCTTAAAAATCCGATCCACACGGAAACTACTGGGCTGATGGAGCTGAACCCTAAAGTATACAGCATATTTGCTCCACAGAACTGGAAGCAGTAAAACAGTTTCTTTTCTATAAATATCAGTAACTCCTCTTGACATTTACAAGTACGTAGTATTTTTTTACACACTGCATGATCTCAAAAGTGCTTAACAGATCAGTGAACTGTGTATCTGCTCAGCATTTGTAACCACAAAGCCATTATGTGCCCTGCACCATCCCTCACAAAAGCCCAGGACATTTGCATTAGCTCCTGTCCATCTCAAGGCCATAAATTGCAATAAGAAATATGGGCTACTTACTGAATGGTTGACCAGTGCTCTATGCAGCCTACAGGAAAATATGAATGTTATTGTTTACTTTAACTAGGGCATATATCATACAGAGCCAAGGACGTCTTGTTTTTTAAGAGGAGAGTTACTCTCCTCAGAAATACTTTGGGGCATGTCCCATTGCTAGGGAAAAACCAGACCGAAATCCAAAAACTAGGCAGAGGATGATCTGCAAGTTTTATATCTGAAGTGTTAGAACTGGCAAGCATTAAAAATACAGGGGGAGAGCCAAGTCAGATGTTTCTGTGATGTGGTAAAAATAAGCAGTGCGTGTTATAGCCTCTTCAGAAGGTGTGGGTTTGCCTTGTGAGAGGGAACAGTACTAGATGGAATAAACAGCTGTGGCCAGAAATCAAATTCCTGGCAGCTCAGCAGCTCTGGTCCTCCTTCTCCAAAACTACAAATCACCAGGGGGATTTCCCTCAGCCCCGCTCCTGCCAGCAGCTCTGCAAAATCACCAGACAGCCCCCACCACATGGTTTTAACTCCTGAACACTCATATGTGTCAATTCGATTTCCTTGCTAAACCCTTAAGACATCGTGATTCAGAGCTGAATTATACACTCTGCACCCATTTTTCTTATTTAAACCAGCATATCATTGCCTGTGTCCAGCTGGGAATTTCCTCTTGGAGAGGAGGGACACAAGAAGCTCCTATCAGTGACCAAGTACAGGGTGAGGCAAGGGATAACAAATTTATTTACTGCAAATGAACACAGAAATGTAAAATCTACCCTGAGGTATAAAACTTACAAAACTCTTTTAAAATCATGAGGTTTCTCAACACCTCTGTCAGCTTAACTGTAATGACCCTATAAAAATTGAGGTGGGTGTCCGTTGCTGTGTTACGAAAGCTATCCAAATTTTTAAAAAATCCTCAAAAACAATTAAAAGGTTGCTGAGACCAGATATGTGTGGGAGGCTGTCCTGACGTGACAAGTTGTACAAGCATGGCTAAAGTCATGCATGGCTAAAATCAAGTTGCTGTACAGCCACCCTGAGTGCCTGTACCATTCTCTGGACTTTGTCCTGCTGGCTTGCCAGGCTTGTTCTCCTCTCACCCCTGTGTCTTTCCACCAGCCCATGCCCAGGGGGTGTTGTGTCTCATACAGTTCCATCTCAGATTCTGATGTCCACCCAAGCTGTGTGATGAGACATTTCCTGAGCCTGTAAGGAAATGCTCTGGTGTGTCACGAGCTTAGGTTGTGTGATAGAAACCATGCTTCTCCTCATCCCTGTGCGTTGTGCCTCAGTGCTTTGCTGCCACAAAGTCATGGATTTGGTGAGGTTGGCTCTAGTGTTGCATCTAACAGCAGAAGAGGTGTGGGAATAAACAAATCCCAATTTGTGTTTCATGACAGTAGCTCCTTTCAAACCCACAGCTGAAGGATTGAAGAAGAGAGACTTTGAGATGGACAATAAACTGAGCTATTTAAAATGTGCTGTCAACAGCCCAGTAAGCTCAGCATTCCATTTGCAAGGCTCAAAGCAGGAGGTGAGGGGCTCCTCTGCAGGCTTTGGGATGCTGCTGCCTGGCCCCAGGAGCCACAGCCTGGCCAGGTCCCTGCTCTGCACAGGGGTGAGCAGCCTTGCAGTTGCAGCAGTGTAGCCCCAGTGCAGGTGTGCGCTGTGAGGTGCTGTCTCAGCACGCTGTATCCTAAGGCACAGATTCCCACAGGAATTTGGGAACTCCTGCTGAGACAGTGAAGCTCAGGTGCCTACATGCCATGCAGATCTTGGCCTGAGGGCTCTGTTGCTTCATCCACAGTTACTTCACCCTGACCTTGGGCTAATGAGCGAAATGGCAGAGGGAGTGTGATGATCCTTAAAAGTCACTTCTGTGGTCAGAACCCTGGGTGCCTGCACGGTTCAGGTCCCACTTCCCTATCCCTGGGGGAGGGAGAAGAGTTGCAACTCGCTGTACTGGGGGTCTCTTCCTGCTCAGGGCACCCCTGACTGTGTCCCTGCCATGAGTGATCCCTTCTGGGGGACAGAGGAGAGGAGGGGAGCACATGTGCACCAGTGGCTGGGCTGCCACAGTGAGGCAACTGTATGATCCAAACCTGAGTTGGCCTTTCCTGCTTATGAAAATTTGTATTTTTCCAACAGGCTGTGTTTCCTTATGCTATTTATATTTGAGTCTTCCTCCTTTGCTCTTTGTGTCCCGCTGTACCCGTGCTGCACTTGTCCTCATTTCAAAACCTACACATGCGCCTCTGAGCAGGCTTCCAGGCTGTGGCATGTTTTATGTGTCTTTATTAGCTCCAAAGCTGCAGTGAGATTACATGATGTCTAGATTTCCTTGCAGTCAAACTTAATATCCTGAGAAATGGGAAATTTTACTGAAATCCTGCAGCACTGGCCAGGGTGTGGGAGGGTCCACCCTGCTGTTTCCATGCCTGTGTTGTTGCCATGGATGTGCAGAATTATCTGGCTTGAATTTTTTTTTTTTTTTTTTTGTTTTTTTTTTTTTTTTTTTTTTTTTTT
>WEIU01017847.1:53247-64666 GCA_013389925.1 Aegithalos caudatus
GTGTGTGTGTGTGTGTGGAGAGAGCAGAAAGGGGTAACATGGGTTTTTTGTGTCAGGGTGGGACAAATGCACTTTAGATAATTTTGCCACTGTCCAATTTAAATTAATGTGAAGTTGTGATAGTAACTCAAAATGTATAAATTTGAAGAAACCTACAGGGGGAAAATGATGGTGAAAACATGCTGCATGAAAAAGGTATTCAGCCTTCTGAGTACTGTGGGAAAACAAACAGGAATTGCTGTAAGCAATAATCAGAAGGATATGAAATGTATGCTGGTACTTAGCTAGTATAAATATTCATTGCTTCAGGGGAGCCAGGCAAGCCAGCATCAGCTGAGGATATTAGCTACATGTCATGGACTGAAATATTTCTGTGAAAAAGAAAGGAGGTGGGTGTTTGCAACTGCATTTGCAGGCAGAGCCAAAACTCAGTCCCTTGGAGGCACAGAAGTGCACCCTGGCTCCTCTGCAGCCCTTAAAGACTTTATCCCATCCCAGTGCCCTTGCTGCCGTCAGTGCTCCTGCTTGGCTGCTCCCATCTGGGATTCATTTCAGATGGGAAACATGGCCGAGTGCTTCTCCCTGGGAGCTTTGCCGCATACCACGGGATGCTGGGAGAGGGAAGGTGCTGGAGGATCCGCATCAGAAGCACTGAGCTGCTCCCAAGGGCTGCTCACCACGGGGCGTTATCCAGCCGCAGGGCGACTGACAGGACAGCCTTGGAATCACCCTCCCGGGAGATCCCCGCCTCTGCTCTCTAATGACGACGGGCGGGAGCAGAAGATGCAGCAGCAAAGAGCCTTCGGGAGGCAAAGTTGCCAGGCTTACTCCCCAGGTTTAAAGTAAAACTGTCCCCTGAATGAAATCCAGCACAAACCCTCACTAAACAGAGATATGGTTATTGTTAGTGCTGTAGCAGAGCCCAGGAAGGCTCCTCCAGGACTGCATCACATTGCAGGGATTCAGGCACACGAGGTGAAGAAAATGGCAGTCGGGAAAATGGGTAAATGAATCTGTCTTTGTTCAGCGTCAGGAAATTAATGCCAGCTTCTTAAGGCATGGGAAATGACATTGGCTGCCAAATACAAACTGCTCTGGATTTCATGGGAATAATTATGACAGTGAAATATTTTCTTAACTTGACCTTTGGCCACATCCTAAATGGAAAGAAGTAAATTTGGCACTGCAAATGCAAACTGAGCCCAATTAACTTATACCCGTGGAGGATCTGGCCTTACAGACCCTGCTCTGCGGGGTCGGATCCTGCTGTCACTTACGCTGGTGTAAATTTGACTCTGTTTTGCTGAAGGGCGTGGAAGTACTGGGGCTTGCCCAAGGTGAGTGTGGGCATAATTTAGCAGTCAGTGAGGACCCTGCCTCGTGGAGGTCAGTGGTGTCCCCCCTGAGCAAACCCCAGCTCGTGCAGGAGCTCTGCAAGGCAGAAAAGCGGGGCTGAGGGGCCCCTGCTTGACAGAAATGTGCTCTGGGGTGGGCAGTCCTTACCAGAACTGCATCCCTGTTTGCAGACAGCTTCTGGAGATCAGTTCAGAGCCAGCAACCCCCTTCTAAAGGGTGAGCACACATTCAACAACTAAAATGAAATCTGTTCTTGTAGCTCTGGTCTGTTCTTCTGGTTGTTTCCAGTGTGTTGATTACCAGTCCAGTCATGCTCATTTGCCTCTTGCCCCTGGAACCTCTTAAGTTCAGATAAAGGAACAGTTATTGGCATTATTACATAATTATTTGTATAAACCCAGATTAAGACTTGATGGTTCTTGGTCCAAACAACAAACAAAATGACAGTGTTAGCAAATGAGATGATGATCTGCTTTGCATTCTCATTCTGGGCTCATTACCACCAGTTTAATTAAATAATTACTTTAGAAAAATAAAACATATGATAGCACTCTATTGTTACAACAGGACAAACAACCTGGACTCAAACCAGCTAAGATGTTCATCAGAAAAAGGGAGAACACATCAGGCAGGAGAAATACTTTAGGAAGAGAAATATGTCACAGCTCATTTTTGGTTTACATTTCTGCAGTAATTTCATAGCAGAAATATTAAGCAAGTGTTGTCACATAAGTTGCTTTCCTCATCAGCCAGCAGTAGGGCTAATTACTTAGGTTAAAACTCAGAATGAAAGCACTGGTTGTTTAGGTTTCTTGTGTAAATATGCATCTAATTGAAAAATGGAAATCAGAGAAAACAGTTCTGCAAAACGTGATACAGTCTTAAATTACGGGAGGTTAATACACATCCTCGGTGTTTTCAAATGCAAAAGACGGGAGGTTTCTATTTAATGTGTCTCCCTAGGGAGGAATTATCTGATCTCTGACAGGAGAAAACACCAAAGCCAAGGCAAAAGCCTGCTGTTACTCTATCACAGAAAAACATGTTTCTTTGAAATTTCATCAGCTAGAAAATCGGTGAGTAGGGTTTCAGATTTCATAGAGGAATTTTACTGGGGTTTTTTTTGGGCACAAATGATAAAAATGCTATAAATTCTATCTCAGACTCTGCAAGTGAAAGGTTTAAGAGATTATGCGAGTAAATCATTCATCCCTTCTGAATATCCTGCTGATAAAAGGGATCCCCTGATGTGATATATACTGTCAGGTTTGAATCTGAAGCAGAGAATTTCTTTCAAGTTCCCTTCAGGGAATCTGTACATTTTATACTGAATATTAGGATCACCTCTCCAGGCATGGAGAGGAAGCTAGAATGAGACCCTAAAGCCATAGAGAAATTATCAGAAAGAGATAAACTGGTTTCCTTTTTTTTATTAAATTCTCCTATAACCAGCTTTATAACCTAGCAAGTCACAAAAATTTCACAGTCCATTACACATGCTCGCTGGCAGGCATTTCACAAGACCGGGGAGGCGTCTCTACGCGTTCTGCCCTGGATTGAGCACAAAGGCAGAGGGCAGGGCTCCCGCATCTCCCTCCCCAGAGACGCCATCCGGCTCTAACAGCTTTGTATCTTGGCTGTTTCGCTGCTACCGAGTCCTGGTAGCAGCATTTCATGCCTTCCGACGCCCCGATACATTCTTGCGCAGGCTGAGAGGCAGCGAGGAAGGCGGCCCCGGCTATGCGGGGTAAAGCTGTGGCTGCTCCCCATCCCTAAGGGAGGGTGATTCCTGCCTTGTGAGCGCTCAGCAGCGGCGGACGGGGCGGTGCTGCCGTGTGAGAACAAACGCGGTGCCACCGGCACTGTAAGGTCGGCACTGAACAAATAAATACCTGCCCAGAGGCCGGACTGCCATACTTAAGGGCAGGTTCCTCTCCAGTGTGCAGTCCCTGTCAGGTGCTAGAGGAGAGCAGCAGGCTGCGGTGCTGCATGGCACTGCCTGCATCCCTGGGCTGAAGGCACTGGTACCCAAAATTGCCGTCCCCCTGCTGATGCTGAGGGGCAGCACAAGCGCCTCTGCTGGGCCGTACATGGCCTTGCTTCTCCTAAACGCGGGGGAAGGGCAATAGGAATTTCCTGGAGAGCCGAGGGCAGGCCAGCGCCAGGCCCGAGGGAGCAGGGATGTTGCCTTTCACCGCTCAGCTGGGGCTTCTCGTTCCTTCTCTCCAGCCATGCGATGCAGGGAGCTCTGCCGTGGGCCGGGAAGCGAGAGGTTCCGCTGCCCTTTATGTCGGGAGCGGCCCTGCGCTGGCGGTACGACCCCCTCCCGCTGCCGGCCCGTTCCCATTCCCGTTCCCGTCCCGGCTCCCGGCCCGCGGATCCCTCTGCAGCAGCGCCCTCTGCAGCGCGGCCCGGCCCCGCCGCCAGGGTCACCCGGGCGCGGCTCCCGCCGAGCCGGGACCCGGCTCCTGGCGCTTCCTCGGGGGAATTCTGTGTCCCCGCACCCGCGGCAGGGCGCGGGGGTGTCGGTGCGCTGGCTGCGCCTTCGCTGCCGGCCCGGCCGTCAGAGCGTGTGGCGCTGGACGCTGTAAAAACGCCATGTGCCTTGAGCTGCTCAGCGGGGGAACAGCCGAGGATTTATGTGCGCTCTGAATGCCCCGTCCCTCAGCGCTGATGGTGCTTCTCCATCTCCTGCTCCGCGTGGGAGCCGCAGTGATAAATACTACTGACAGAGCGAGCAAAGCCGACACGCCGTGTCGAGCTCTCCGTTGCTGTTTGCCGGCCCTGTGAGCGGCCGTGAATCAGCGGAGGGGCGCACAAAGAGCTCTGTGAGGCACCAGAGAAGTGCAGCTCAGAAAAATCCAAGCTGTGCTAATTTTAATTTGGAAAACGGCTGTTAGTAAACAGTTCAACCCAACCGTTTGAGTGTTAGCCAACTCCCTCTGCCCTCTCCCACGGGAAAGAGTGCTATAAAATAAAACAGACTCGTAAAAAGCTGTTCGTCAACCTGTTCCCTGCTCGTGACACAGGCTGGAAAAAGGGTCCTAAGGGCAGAGCTGGGGCAAAGGAGAAGGTAAGCAGCAAGAAAGGCTGAAATTCAGGGAGGTGGATGACTGTGCACAGCAGAGGACAAAAAAGCCATGAGAGGCTCAGACAGACCATTCAGAGCCAGTGCATACATTTACCCCGGGAGGTTTAAAAGTTTGTGATGCTGAGTGATGATTCCCATGTTGCAGAGCAAATGTGGCAGCAGTGTTTTCCATTTCCCTTTCGGAGCCGTTCCTGGCAGGGTGGCTGTGGGGACACGGGCTGTTCCTGGGAGCGCTCAGCCCTGTGCTCAGAGCCGCGGCGGCTCCGTGCTTGCCGGCGGAGGCTGTGCCTGCCCGGGTCCAGCTGAAGGATCACAATCCCCTGCCAACTTCTGCTTCTCGTTGTGCAACAGGGATGTTTTCTTAACGTGCAGCGGCTGCGCCATGGGAAACACCGGGTTAGCTGATTTCTAAGCAGCATTTTAAGTGGGTAGAAACAAGGGGGGGTTGTCATTGAATAAGACTGGCGTTGTAGCATTCCAGCACTTTCCAGAAGCTGAGCTTGGATGGCTTGAAATAGCAGTCTGTGAAAATGGGTATTTTCCAAGGTGCCAAGTTAAGACTCACTGAAGTCAATGTGAACATTTTAATTGGTTTTCCTGGCCTGCAGTTTGGACTATAAACTACAGTGAATTTAGGGGAAGATCTTCAAAAATAGAAATATTCTGGACTGATTCGTTTGGTTTGGCAAGGCCTGCTCTAAGGCTTTATTGGTTTAAATCCAGGCAAGATCTAGGAAGAGTATGCTAATCAAAAGGTTCTTAGGAAAATGAATCCAAATGTCTCAAGTTTTCTACTTAATGGAAAAGCATCAGTCAAAAAAAAAAGAAACGCTTTGCTGAAAATAGAGCGTAAAGGTTTGTCAGTAATTAATGTCTTTTTTATTTCATTTAGAAGCTGTTTCTTTGTGTAGGATAGGTTGTCCAAATGAGGAACAAATACACTTCCTTCAAAAATATGAAGAACATGCACATTGTCCTGACCATACTCACTCCTTAAGAAGACAGCATGTTTTAGCAGAGTCCCAAAATATAGAGGTATTTCATTTACTGAAAGGTTAAAGAGAAATAAAGGGAGAGAAGCCTGAGGGAAAGGAGGGGATGGATCTTTCAATGCTTATCTTACAGCCCACACAGCCACATTATCACACCAGTGCTCCAAATCTGAATTTTTCAGGGTTAGATTCTTCTGCCTTTGCTGGAAGCTAAAGCCAATGTGGAATTTTTGAACTCAGGCTTCTAAAATAGGATGTTGTCAGTAAGATATTGTGGAATGGGCTGTCAAAATCAGCTTTTATTCTTGTATGTAACTTAACAATTTTTAGAGAAATAACCTTTCTCTCCTTGTTCATCTGCTTAAAGGGGCTTCCTTACCCATTAGAAGTATGCACAACTTTCCCAAGGAAGATGGTCATCGTGTTCCTCCCAGCACTGTATAGGAAGACTCTGCTCTCACCTTTTATCTCTGCCTTACCATAAAGTCAGCCACCCCTTGATTACAGAAATTTTTGATCAGCTCTGACTGTGGAGCTGATCACAAGGGTCCTGGGCGTTCACTACCTGTGTTGTGCTGATGGTGTCAGCAGACATTTGATGGAGATTTGAGCACCAAGGGGATCCAAGGTGGAGCATGAAGTAAGTTGTATCTCTGGCCCTTTGTGCCTCTCCTGCTCCTGCCACTGCAGGGGGGCTCTGTCAGAATGCTGGTCTGGGGCCTTTGCTTGTGCAATGTGTACTGTAATTACTGCAAGGGTAATTGGAAAAAAAAATCTGTCCACTGCAGTACAACACAGCTTGTCACCTGCAATATAGGTGTCAAGGCCTTGCAGGTTTTAAGGATAAGAACATTTCACAAGATGTCCTGTAAGGACAAGATGCAAAAGAGGCTATTAGTGCAAATAAAATCCTGGAGACTGGCCTTGGTATGGTGGTGATGTACATGGAAAGCATCTTGTGCTGCTCACTTTTCAGATCCTGATGCTGCAAGAGAGGGCTTCTTTCCCTTTGCTCCCAATAAAAAACAAACAAACAAAAAACCCAAAAAATCTCCAACAAACCAACAAAGGCTCCTGCTTAGGAATCTGAGCTTATCTGCAGCTGTTTGCCCATTGCAGGCCCTTGGAATATGGTCAGATGTTTCTGGGTAATGTTTTTGATTTTTGGGGGGGGGGAACAAAAGGACTCTGCTGGCTTAGGGCATTAATTTAGGCAGATTTTACTATATGTATAGGGAGCATAAACTGTTATGTGCTATCTTCCTTTCTCTCTAAATAAAAATGTATATGCTTTCCTTTAAAAATGTATTTTGTGTGTAAGTCACATAGTGATAACATTAAATGTGGTATAAAGATGGTAATAAAAGTGGCTGTAACATTTATATATTTTTCATGACCAAAGTGCTCTGCAGTGGGAGATGCTGTAAATGTGTGCTTGCTACTGGAGGAAGCAACAGTCCTATGCTGCCAATGATGTCAGCCAGCCACATGAGCACAGGCCCCAGCTCTTGTGGGCACAGAGGGGGTGGTAGGCAGCTCTCCAGGACAGAACGAGGGTGTCTGTCCCAGCATGTCACTGCCATGGGAAGGTTGGGTGCTGTTCCTGAGGAAGAGGCCATGGTGGACAGGGTGGAAAATGCTGCTGCAATGGAGAAGAGGCTCCATGCAGGAGCACCTCTTGATGCAGCAGAGGAAGAGGTGCCTGTGCCAGGCCTCCGTCTCTTGTTGTACCTCAGCTCTGCCACTTCTCCCTCTTCTTTCAGCAGCAGAGGCCTCTCCACTTTGAGGTCCTTGTGTTCAGCATCACCCAACCTGCTTAGAAGCCCTGGGTTTTCTGCAGACACAGCATACTCCATGAGGAAAAGCACATAAAAACAGCAGGAAAAGGGAAGAACAGGAAAAATGCTGCTCTTGGCACTTTAGTTGTGATGTAACAGGATGAAGCAAATTCCAGGCATGCCGACTGCCCTCTAGCTGTATCTTCTAAAACAGCCAGAGCTTGCAGAATTCCACAGCCTTTTTTGGGGACATTTTTTCCCTTGGGAGGGTGGCTCATCTCCCTCCCCAGGCTGTGCCAAGGAGCCGGCGCCTTCGCTGCCTCCGCCTATTCGCAGTGCAAGGAGGTGATGAAACACCTGGGGCTGAAAATCCTGGCAGCAGCGCCCTCATGGAAGCCACACTCTGGCTGTAAGGAAAACCAAGAGCACAAGAGTATCTGAACTGCTCTCCATCAGAGGGCATTCAACATTTGCATAGGCACCAATCTGCAAAGTGAATTTTTAAAAAAATGTCCAGTGACTTTTACAGAAAATGCACAATGAATATTAAATAAAGGGCATTGCCTATTACTGCACTTTTGATGCTGTTATGTGGTGTGACTTTTTAAAAACTTTTTTTTTAAAGGTCATGCTGTTTATGCTGTGTAATATATAATACAATTGCACTGTAAATTAGACACATGCTTTACAGCCTGCTGCTGTGCTTCATGGAGGTGAACAAAATTTGAAATCACAGGTTTCCTCCCCATGGGGAAGCAGTTGTGGGAAATATTTAATATCACAATAATCAGGGGCTTAATGGCCTAGTGATGAGCTATGGAGTCCTCTCTAGGACACTTTGCTGCATCTCCTGTCTGCTCTCTGGAGCAATTTTCCATTCTTAACACCGGTAAATTTCATTTTAATTTACTGTTAAAGGACATTTAGGGTAAACCATAGCATTACCTAACCCACAGCATTCCCTTCAGCCACACATGATATGCTCAGCCCTGACAGGTTTCTCCCCCAGCAGACAAGAGTTGACTTTCTCTGTGTTGAAATGGTTGTAGGCCTGTGCAGTTCCTATAAACATTAACTCTCTGAAAGGCTTAATTATTCTGTTCCTTTATAATAACTTCAAAACTTCAAAAATGCTGTTCTCTTTCTTTCCAGGTAAACCACAACACAGAAACTGGATTCTGAGGGACATGCAGCCTGATTCCAAAATCCCCTCAGGACAGCTCTGCAGGGAGACAGTATGAAAGGTAAGCAAATGAGTTAAAGCCATGGATTTTTGATCCTTATTTTAAAAACTTCAGCTCACATATTGCTTCAAAGGGCAGAATACACAAAAAGGAGAGCAGCCATAGAGCAGAGAACCAGACTGCATAAAAACACTGGAAGGTATTTTAGTCCCACTTCACTGCAAACATGTATGTTTGTAAAGTGATGGGAAGACTGTTGAGAAATAACACTGACTGATGCCAGGGTGAAGGAAATGCCAAGTAAAGGAATTAAGCAAATAAATAGGGTTTTGGAGAAGTGTTGAGAGGGGCAGGAAGAGTGTAACACAAGGAGGAAACTGAGAAAGCAGATTTCTTCCACCTGAGGGTACAGGTTGTAAGCCTTGCATGAAATGGAAGTTTCAAGGGGTTTTCCTTAATAAAAATGAAAGAGAATATAATTTCACATTCATGGCTCTCTTAGCAGGGACTGTTTTAATAGTAATTGGATTGGAGGGGCTGCACACGGAGGACTGAATTACTGTGTAAGCACTTGCTACCAAACAGGTTTGCAGGACAACTCCTGCCTCCCAGATGGTGTGGGGCTCTGAGGGGCAGCACTGAGCAGTGCCTCTGAAGCCAGTTGTCATAACAAATTTTATTTCAAAGGTAGATCTGAATTGAGGTATCATCCCAATAGAGTCTTGGAATTCATTCTCGGTCTCTGTATTAGTTAAAGAATTTGCTACAACACTCGTGCATTATTAATGAGTTAGCAAAAGGAAATGTTTGTTTGCAGAACTGATTTTTTAATATAAAGCCATTTCTTGTGTTCAAATATATTACTAATGTGCCTCCAACATATTAAAAATACCTTAGAAAAAGCAGAAGAAAGAAACGTTTCACATATAGGCACAAATTAGAGAATAAAAACAACAATTTCTTCAAATTCTGTCCTAGAAGAGACAGTAACATGTTTTTTTTTTTCAAATGTCAACCAGTGCAAAAAAACTGATCAAAATTTCAGAAGGATAAAATATTATCTCATGCATGAAAACTCCATGGGATTTCTGTAATGACATTCCTGGTCAACACATCTTAAGTTTCATTTAACATGACTGCTTACTGAGAATGCTCCTAGTTATCTGGTACAGCTTAATTTCATGAAAATATTCTATTTTCTGCTGAACGTTGTTAAAATACAGCACAAAATCTTTAGAGATTTTTGTGAGGGTTAGCATTACCTCACAAGCATAAGAAAAGAACAAAGTTCTCATTTCTGCTGTATGAGCACAACATTTACTCAGCCCACCCAGTGATCTTATACATCAGTGCCCTCAAAAGCCTGGCTTCATAGGTGACTGTGTTTTTCCCACTGTGCATCCCATTCTCTTCAAGGGGGTGCTCAATGACAGCTGGGATGTTTCTTCCATACTGTTCACACTGCTTCAGAAACTGCAGGCACTCCTGAATCACACTGTCACGCAGCATGAGCATGTGCTTGGACATGTTCTCCAGCAAGGACAGGAAACAGCGCTTGGCGTAATACCACGTGTCCGTGCTCAGTTTTTTGTTGTACGGCTCCAGGCTTTTAATGATCCTTGAAATACCAAAGTCATAGTTTCCCTTCACACAGTAGAGGGTACCAATGACTAGATTGACAATGCAAAGGTGGTAGGTATTTTTATCAGGATGATCATAAGACAGCTGCTCTTCTGCCTTCTCGATCTTCCTCATGAGTTCCTCCGCATCCTCATTCTGGCTTGTCAGGATGTAGGAAACGCAGAGGTTTGCTAACACAATGGCACTGACGTCGAGAATGTTGTCGTAGTGCTTTTTAACTATGGGCTCATAAAAGCTAATAGCCTCTTTATACTTGTTCTCCTGCATGAAGAGCACGTGAGCCACATTGAGCTTCCACACCTCATGTTCCTTGCAGAACTCCACTGATTTGTGGAAGATCTTTTCTACCATCGCGTAGTTCTTCATGTCCCAGTAAATCTTTGCCTGGGCCATCAAGACGGGTATATACTTATCCATAGTCTCATCATACTCATTAATTGACTTTTTTAGAGCTTCATCATCCCACTTTTGCCTAGCTTCCTGTACCTGTTTTGTGAGTTTTCTCAGCTGCTCAGTCATTGTCCCTGCTGAATCATCTAGCTTGTGGAAAGCCTCCTCAGGGGCAGTTTGACAAGTAATAATGGCATCCAAGAAGTTGTACAGATAAGGCGTGAGCAGTTTGTAGGTCAGATGGGCATTTTCTGCCAGCACATCAGCTGCCAGGTCATAGTACTGATACTTGCAATAGAGAAGTAGCAAGTTACCAAAAGTTTCTGGTGGATAGGTGTTCTGCAGGAGAAGGAACTGCAGCTTCCCAAACCCGTCAGTGGGCTGGCTGTCCATGTTCATGAGCGCTTGGTTGTGCAGCGTGACGGGATCCAGCTCTTCCTCGGCCCTTGGCGGCATGTCCGTGAGCGCCTCCCGCGCCGCTCGCAGGTTGCGCACCTGGTACTCGATGGCCGCCTTGAGGTTGAAGGCCTCCACCAGGGCCGTGCGGTGCAGGAGCAGCGTGTTGCCCACGCTGCGGACGTCGATGCCCTCGGTGCTCATGCCCACGTTGAGCTCGGGGTGCTGGTGGATGCCGTGCCTGATGATGTCGGAGATGTACTTGAGGGCGGCCGTGTACTGCTTGGCCGCGTAGGAGCACAGCGCCATGTTGTAGGACAGCTCCGGGCAGTACCCCAACACTTGCATGGCGCTGGCGAACTTGCCGCTGGCCTCTTCGTGCCGGCCCTGCCGGTACAGCAGGCAGCCCAGGTTGACCTCGGCATCCGCCCGCTCCGAAGGGTCCTCGGCTGCTCCGGAGCCGCCATCGGCGGCGGCGGCGAGCTCCTCCTCCACCAGGCTCTGGGCCGCCGGCAGGTCGCCCTGGGCGTAGTGGACAGCGGCCTGGAGGCGCAGGGCCCGGCGGTGGAAGGCGGGGTCGTCCAGCAGCGG
>WEIU01017847.1:65171-132972 GCA_013389925.1 Aegithalos caudatus
AAAGAGTAAAAATCAGCTCCCGTATTTCTAGATGCTGTGTAATAGTTCCCTTAAGCGGTAAGTGGTGTAAAAGCAGGCTCTAAGCTAAACACGTAGCCCAAGTTAGGAAGCATTTATTTAACTTCTGCCTTGGGCTTCGTCAACATGAAGCCTCCCCTTTACAGCCCATCAAGATCCAAAGTTGGTTAAGGCTGGTGGAAGGCAGGAAGGATGTCTGTACCTTGGCACAACCTGACAGCTCTCCTGCAGCTTTCAAAAGTAGAAGAAATTGCTTTCACCTTTTCTTATTCAACAATGTTACTGGTCTTTGGCAGGACTTCTTTCCCCCCCCATGGTATTTCTACTGATTTCTAGTGATTCTCCAGACCACAGGCTGCATAATCTTGTGTAATTTCTATGCATGTGAAAAGCTCCCTTAGGATCACCAGACAGGTCTGGTTTCTGGTCATTCCAGACTAATGCCAAGCATATCCAGTGAAGGAGTTGGTTTTTCCCCCAGGAATGAGTGCTGCAATGTTGTGTGTCAAAAATTGTGACTGGGCTGCTCAGTCTCATGTTTTCAGGATCTTCTATTTGTGTGATTCAGTAATTGATAGATAGTGCTCTGATTAATCCCAGCAAGGTAGTTTCAAAGAAAAGTAATAAAGTCATAATAAGCCATTAAAATTATTTATTTTTTAAAGACCAGTAAACCCAAGTTGTTAATTTCAAAAGCATGCTTTGGAAGTTGAACCAACCTAGTTTGATCCACTAAGCAAAACAATGAGTAATGGTTTTAAGACAAAAAAAAAAAACCAAAAAAACCAAAAAACAAACAAAAAAAAAAAACCAAAAACAAACAAACAAACAAACAAACAAACAAAAAAAACCCCAAAAAAAACCACAAAAAAAAAACAAACCCAAAAAAAGAAAGAGATGCAGTCTTTTAAGTGACACATTTTGCAAGTATCTGGGATTCATTTGCCTTAGAACAGACACATGGTATTTCTGTGCATGTGTCAGCTGTCTCCCACAGGCAAAGGTTTAGGGTTTATAATGGTATTCCCCAGAAAACTGTAAGATGCAGTGGCCAACATGCTTAGAAATTTGTCATTAAATACAAAGAAAGTAATCCAAGAAAGAAAAGGTAGCAAGCAATATACAGGATGTATTCCAATAGTGGCACATTCCAGCGACAGGAATCTCTGGGGCATCTCAGTTCAGCAGATTATATGTCCCACTTCATTGCTATGTTAGAAACCATTCACATGACTTTACTCTTTGAAAACTCTTCCTTTGAAAAAGCCAGTAAAAAACCCTTCTTGCTCTATATTTTCTTGCCCATAAGACTCTAGGCATTGAGGTGCCTGTTGGTATGTTTTATGTGTCTTTGAAATAAACCTGTTTTAAAATTTCACTCAATGCACACATGACTTATCAGGAACTAAAATTGTTTTAATTTTATAAAGAGAAAATAAGTATTTGGCCTGTAGACTGAAACACTCCTGATTTTCCACTAGAATGAGTCCATCTAAATATTACAAATTACATTAGGCACTGCTGGTTGCAGTTTTCAAAAATAATTTGTGAGTACTAGCACTGGCTGTGTTGGTAACTACAGGCACGTTATGAGATCGCAGTGCACTCTAAGAAGGAGCAATTAACAAGGTCACCAGACCAGGAAAATGCAGCTGCTGTAACAAGGACACCATCTGAAGAAATACCTGAGCTAAAATGAAACTTGTCTAAGCTGTGGTTACCAAACATACAGCTGACCTTCTTGGCAAGCCCCTGGCCCTGTGAACAGCAGGGGTGGCTGAGGCAGAGCTGTGTGGGAGTTCTGTGCCTGCCTGCCTCATGAGGTGTCCAGTTTAAACCTCAGTGAGCCACTGCTGCCTGACCTCATGCAACTCTGCTTTGGAGCAAAACCACGTCCTGGCAAGCACAGTCTGCATCCCCATCACATTATGAAGCTGTTCCTGTCTGTAGGTCTCAGGCTGGGAGGGAATTGTCTGGTTTCACTACTCAACCTATGGCCAAAGACACCTTTTGGACAGCTTGTTCTTGGGAGGTTCTTCTGTCTCAACCATGGGAGAGCCTCTCCCCCAGGTGCTCCTTCCCTTGGACAGTTTTCTGGTGGGGTCACATTGTCATGTTGCAGGGGAGCACTTTAGTGCAAGGGAGTGCACATACAAGACCTGAGCTCTTCCACCAAAGCCTGTCATCTCCATGCCCCTCCCAGGAGTGAAGCCAAAACTGGGGCTGTACCCAGTGGGCATCCTTGTCTTGCTGAGCTTTGGAAGGGGCTTTGTCAGTGCCTCCCTGGCAAGCCCAGCCTTGTTACTCACCACCAACTGCTGGGGCAGATGCTCCTGCAGTTCAGAAGCCTGCTGGAAATCAAGCAGGATTCAAAATGTCAAGCTCCTTCCTGATTAGCCTTTGCAATTATAAAACATTTATGGTGGATGGTTTTTAAAAAATTATTGTTTTATTTGGGTTTCATTTTTTTGGTGAGGAAAGGGTGATTTTGGTAAGTGGTCTCAGAGGTGGGAATCCCGAGTGAAATTACTGTTTGGCCTCAGCCACCTTTGAGGATGGGGATGAAGACCCAGATCTTCTTCTGAGCATTTTCTGGTGACAGAACTAAGGCTGCTGCCTGGCTCTTGTGAGACCTCAAGGCCTGTAGTTCATAGGCCTAGAAACCTGACCAAATTCAGGCTGCAGCTGACATGAGTCAGTAGGACACCTAGAAAAAAGGCATTGCCACAACCAACGTGAAGCACCTCCTGGTGTCCTACGGACAATCCATATGCCCATCGAAGTTTAGCACTGGAATTGTAAATGCTAGAGGCCTCTTTCAAGGCCAGATTTCCACGTACAGCTGGGGCACATAAATGGAGACTTGTCTTTTGCTAATGTGCTGGGCATCTCAAGGGAAAGGACAAGCAGCACTGTCCTGGGTAACAGTTTTGTTCTCCATGTGCTCTCCTGATTTGTCCTTGCCTCTTGTGGACCCATGTTTTATATGCATTCACAGAATTAGGCTAATTTCAATATATATATATTTTTAATCTCTCCTTGTTCAGCAGGCAGGGAAGCAAGTAAAAGACAGAGAATGTGATTAAATAACCTACACAGTCATATCTCTTGTGCATATCTCAGAGTTTGGTGAACTGACTGAAATGCTGGGAAATTGTTTCCCTATCAGAAATAATGAAAAACAAATACAATTTTTGATCACCAAGTTTATAAGCAGTAGCTAAATAAGTGTTTTCCACAATCTTAAAATATAGTAGACTTGAATTTTGTTTCTTTATTGTACTATATGCTTCCACAAAGAATCATCTTTTTCTCACTTTTTTTTTCCTAAGCTAAGTCTTAAAAGAAGAATATAAGGTTTTTGTTTGTTTAGTTGTTTTTTTTTTTAATACGGAGCTATTTGACTTTCAGAGACTGAATGCTGTTCTGAGATGCATACTGGGCCCCCAGTTTCAGTAGGGTTGTTTCGTTTTGAGAACAATTTGATAAGATCAAGCCGTGTGCTCTCATTTTCTTCCTTGTGATGGAGGAACAGAACCATAACATTAGTCAGCAGTTTCTGAATTTTGACCCACAATGGCAAAGATACCAAAAGACAGGAGAAATAGATGGAGGCAATTACAAACAGTCACTTGATTGATGGTTGACATTGTTAGGGCTTCAGCTGTGTGTCAGGCTGTGGTGCTGCCGAATCCCCATCCCTGCCAGTGGGTGTTGCCATGGGCAACAGTGCATTGAAGCCAAAAAAAAGGAGAGGAAATGAGGGGAGACTCAACCTTCGGGGAGGCTGTAGGGTATGCATTATAAATTATGTCATACTTAGCAATATGCAATATCAAAATTCAGGAAAGCCGTGTGTACCTGCCAGCAGTACTGTCGGTTCCTAGTGTCTGTTTTTCCTATAAAGTACATGTCCTATGGCTTGCTGCTTACTAAACTGCATCGGGCTTTATTCAGAGGAGAAAGAAGTGGTAAAGGAACAGCAGAAACATTTCCATTTGGTGCATGTACTCACTGCTGTGCAGTTTGCATTTCTGCTCCTTCCCTGCTTCCTCCTGCTAGAGAGTGATGTGCTTCAGTTGCACACTAACAGATTGGCTCGCAATGCTACTGAATTTCCAGCTATTGTCCTACAAACCATTAGAAGCACAGAGCATTTCTGTTTAGTTGTGTTTTCTTTTAAAGAGGGGATCAGCAGATTTGTTGTTTCTGGTTGATTGTCAGACAGATGTAGTTAGCTTTTCTAAGGTTCTAACAGCTCAGTTTCCTTAGAAAGGAGAAAAGCTCTTTTAGCATCTAGTCAGCTGGGTTAGGTTCTGATTTCCATTAAGCTGGTGCCAGTTCAAGGTAATTCCACTGAAGGAAATTGAGTTTGGCACAGGTGTAAAACTAAGCTGAATTCAGCTTTAATTCCTGCTGCCAGACAACCCTATTTTTAGAATCCCATTTTTCATGGAGTACAAAGGCTTTTATTTTTTTTTTTTTTCCTATGAATGGGCACTCACAAGCACCGCAACATGACTCCTCTTGTGTCTGCTCATGCAGCAAAGCACCCTCAAATCACAGATCACAGGTTTGCTGCATTAGTGATCTTGGCACTAATGGAAGGAGACCTACTTTCAGGTAATACTAGGGTCATCACACAGAGACATGTTTGATTTTGTGACCTATCATATTTGATTAGATTTTCAGGGACACCTTTACCACAGATGCTTGTGAGACTAGTGCTGTGCTACCTGTAGTAATAGCATTTAAAATTGTGCTGAAGGAACTGCGGGAGGGTAAGGGATAGTCAGTCCAGTGTGATGATATTCTACCTCTCCACCATTTCAAAATACTAATTTCAACTGGAAATTATACTAGAAAGGCTTATACATGGTCTGCTTTTCAATGTATTATAAACCTGAAGCACAAAGCAACAGATTTCCTTTTTCATTTGTATTTCTATTTTCAAAAAAAAAAAGGAATTAATCTTTTCCTAAGGCAACACTATATTTTTTAAAAAAATGAATGTGTTACAAGAGCATTTTTTAAAAGAAAAAAAAAAACACCACTCAAAAATTATCGTGCAATATTTTGCCTTTATGCAAACTTCCTCTTGCTGAAAAATTTGCTGCACTGTTAATATGAATTTGTCAGGGAAGAAGGGACAGCTTGGTGTTTTTAAAGATAATAAAGTTTGTTTTTAAATGTAGCAAAGGTAGGCAATTCTAAAGGCCCTGATCAATCACTAAGAAGCTTTGTTGTAAAAAAATACTTCTTCAGAATACAAAGCAGGCTTTTCAGAACATTCAGGCATAAAAGAGTAAGAGAGGAGCATCACAAAAGCAGGCATAATTGATTCATAACATGTACTGAAGAGATGCAAAACAACAATGTAATTACACACTATTCTGTTTTCTGCAGCTCCTTGCATATGAATTGGCCAGCTTGCATCCCAGTCTTGCTCTGTATTATTAATTTTATTAAGCTGCGAGTTCTTATATTTCAGTCTGTTGTCAGCTTTACAGATTTTTACAGCAGCAGTTGAAATGTGGTGGAGCTGAATGAACACTTCTTCTGTTCAGTGTTCCGTGTCACTCCAGACAGCAGCACAATCCCACTGCAGGCTTCTCTTCAGTCCCACTAAGCCTTCCAGGAAAAGCAAACTACGCTGCCATCAAGATAATATCCGATCAATTAAGCATGTCTGGGAAAGCATTGCTTAAAAAATGGTGGGTATAAGCTTATGAAAACCTTTCAGATAGCTCTTACTGTAAAGTGACACTGATATTTGCAGGCTTAATTTATGTCTTTGAGAGACATGGTGAAGCTAGAGGAAAAGGAGGACAAGGATGCTGCCTGAGAAGGAAGTCTTTTTTGGTGCAGCTCCTCCCATTTACCTCTATTTACTGCCACGGAGTCCAGCATAGGCTTCAGTTTCACATTCAGCTTCACTAGACACTGGAAGAAAATTAAAAAGAGGATGAGAGAAAAAATACTGACAGTATATCCACTCCTTTTAAGAACAGTCCACGGCATAACGGGAAAAAGAGTTTAATCTGCACTATGCCCCTACCCTCCTCACTCCCAACTGTAAATACCTGTGGAGGTAAATTTATTGTTCCTATTGAGTTCTCTTTATCTATCTGACTTGTTTTATGTAAGGCTTTAAGCCACCAAAAATGTAAAAAAAGGCATATAAGATGGCAGAAATGCCATTCAACCACTTCAGCTTTCTTGCAATCCTTAAAGATAATCCTTTTGAGGGATCCCCAAGTGCCAGAGGCTACCAGCTATGGCATCTAGGAGCAGGAGAGTCCACTGGCTGGATGACAAGCTGGACAAAGCTGAAATAATCTCCCTAGTGCTAGATTCTTTTTTCCTATAAATGACTAAACCACAACAGTACTGTGCTTTCTCAGGCTGGCAGAAAAAACAATTAGTGTGTGCTCAAATTAAAGAAATAGAAATCATTTTTCTTTGAGGTTGCACCTCTTCTCTACATACCCAGTCCAAAGCTCACAGAGGCCAGTAAGAATCTTTAATCTGGTTTCATCTGGCTTTGAATACATCCCCAAATTATGGAATTCCTGCATACCTTTGCTACAGGTTTATTTTACCTTCCCCTTTAATACCACCTGCTCATGTGCAAAGACCACAAATGCTTCACTTGGCTTTGTATCTATATTAAAGAGAGACAGAAATTAACAGCTGCAGTAGATGTCAGGAAAGGGTTAACCAGTTGCCTCCCAAGTGGTCATGTAAAATGTCCTTTCAGGACAGAAGAGTGTTCTTTTGCAGCTTTTCTGATTAGCAAGCAGTGGCTTTTGCTGAGAGCTGGGCAGCATGCTTTCTCCTATAGCATGGAAACTGTATTTGTCCTCAGAAAGAAAGGATTGATGCCAGATTAAAAACCAAAAAGGACAAAGAAGACGGGAAAAGTTGTTCTTCTAGTAGTGCAGGAAATTATAAGAAAACGAAAGGAAAAGGGAAGCAGGTACCTTTGCAGTTGATGAGTTTTTGCTTTAAATAGCAGGGTTAACAGCAACTGCTTTAAATGGTCTCCAGAGCCCAGACACCACTAAAGAACTGGATTTTTTTATAGCTAGCTTGCAAGCCATGGGAGCTTGGCTTGAAGCAAGCCTTCATAGATTTTTAATTGAGCTATTATATGCTAATTAAGGGTTAATGGCCTGATTTTAAGATGTGC
Source organism: Aegithalos caudatus (assembly GCA_013389925.1). Taxonomy (NCBI): domain Eukaryota; kingdom Metazoa; phylum Chordata; class Aves; order Passeriformes; family Aegithalidae; genus Aegithalos; species Aegithalos caudatus. Next base: position 72,382 of record WEIU01017847.1, read on the forward strand.
TGAAAACTTGCAATTTCAGTTGACTTTGGTAGGAAATATGAATGCTCAGCACTTATGAAAAATCGCATCATGAGGAAGAAGCTGGAACTTGAATCAAATCCACTTGAAATTATTGTCTTAGAATATAGCCCAGACTGGGGGCTTTGCAATCTCGGGCCTGGGGTAAGAGGCAGGGTTCACTGCAGTCTCTGTGCCCTAGAGCATTGCTTGCTGCTGATGGTCATTCCTTGTATAGAATGGATAAGAATTTTAAACATTCCCATCAGCATGCCTCACAATTCTGCATTTTTATATCATTATTTCAGGCTGTTGTGTATTCCTTAAAGCTGATTTGGCAGAGTCTAAAACAGAGGGGCAGTAATGCATTATAAACAGCTGGAAGTATCTGCAAAGCTCACTGCTATTACCATAAGCACCTGCACAACCACTGCCAGCTGAGTGTCTAGAGGCAGCACATGAGATGCTCAGCCCTTGACAGCAACGTATCAGATTCTTTACGTGCAAGACCAGTATCTTCAAAAAGTTTTTGTGAAGTATTTTTCCAATGTACACCTTAGATTAAAAAAAGAGAAATATATATATATATAAAAGCAAACAGCCTAGTGTTTAAATCACTGTTTAAAGTCAGTATGCTTCAAACCTCTCTAAGCACAAAAGTGTTCTGCACTCACATCCTGTCAGCCCCAGGATGTGCAAGTACAGAATGCAGTACAGGCTGTTCCTGTAATATATGTGTACATATACATATACACACACACATACACATATACATACACCTATACACACTATACCCAGGAACCTATGGCAGCTACAGGCAGCATAGAGAAGATGGAGCCCACTGGGACTGCAGATCTGTCTCAGTGTGGCTGTGCAGCTCTCGACTATGGCTGTGTCCTTTCTGTAACCTTGCTTTTTTGCCAAGACTGACCACAAGACCGTGATGTTTTCCAGCCCAGTGCCAGGGAGCAATTGCAGAGGTCTGGGCATGACCTCCTGCTGTGCCTGTCCCTCCAGGCCTTGGCATCTGCCATGGCTTATGGCAGGAGACAGCCCTGTCACGGACTGTGCCAGGATGACTGCGAGTGCTGGAGGTGCTTACAGCAATTAGCTTTGCATCGACTGCAGCAGGGACCAGGAGCCCAAGCAGGCTGAGAATAGATCCAGGAAGCACCCCCACAGTTCTGTGGTAATCACTGTTATCTTATGAGCTGTAAACACATTTTAAATCTGTAAGTAAATACACATATATTTCTTGGAAATATGGATCTAAGTGGACATTAGAGTCTAATAACCCAGGTGCAACAGAAGCTACCAGGTAAATAACAAGAATGGTTAACTACTAACATTAACTTTGATGAAATAGATTATAAGGAGTATTTAAGAAACAATAAACCATGTCTTTGGTACTAATTTTTTACCACAGCACCAGCAATTAATTCAATGGAATACTTACAAAATATATAGTGTAATTTTATGAAACTTTATTTTGTTACACATTAATTTGGCTTAGTGATACTTGACAGTGCAGATTTTGCACTTGATCTATAAAATGTCTTTATTCAGACATTGATTTGATGTTTGAACCACTGCTTCTGTATTTAGTATCCTTTCACTATGGGACTTTTTCATTCTGATCTAGTCTTTTAATTAAACTGACTACTATAATTCCTATGGAAATTAGCTTTTATTTTATTTTTTCCAGCTACCAAAGCATTTCAGTAGGGCTTCCCTGATACAAAGTGCACAAATTGGATTTTATTTCTTCTTGAGATGTAATTAAAAACTCATTTGATTACTATATATCTGGCCCTGTTTTAATTATTAAACTCCAGTAATCAATTTGCTTTTATGAAGCTTCTGGGAAATTATCTCAAAAGCAACACATTTCTTTCCCTTCTGGCAGGGTCTGGACCATTTACTGAATTACATCCATTGCACCTGTTCCTGATCCGGATTAAACCACCAATTTATTCCCAAAGCTCTTTAAGTTTATTTGGCCGTAGCCTTGTCAGGGTTTTCCACCTCCTGGCTGCAGTTTTTGCTTCCCATTTTATTGCACGAGAACCCCTTGATGTACTGCTCCTCCATGCCACTATTTTTGATGCATGCCTCTTACAAACAGCTTTGCTAGTGATCTGTCTAATTTGGTGTCTAGGTTCTTAATGCCTTATTACTTGCCTTCCTAGGAAAAGGCTTGGTCTTCACCAGCTGTCTGACATGGGATACCACCACACAGACTCAGTAGCTGCAGAAATGGCCTGTTCCTCATCCCTCCTGGGATGGGCTGGCTGGGAGCTGGGCTCAGGGGAGAGGGAGCCCCTGCCTGGGAGAGTTCCTGAGGCCTGGGACCTCACTGCCCACTTGCAGTCCTTCCACTGCAGTGCAGCTGCCTTGCTGCATAGCAAAGGTACAGCATTGGTGACCTTTCCCATTCTGTCCTCTTTGCTGTAAAAGCTGTTCTTATGTGCAGATAAAGTGTGGGGGAGGCACAGCCCTGCTTCAGCATTAGGAAAAGCCAGAGAGGTTTGCAGTTCCTTTCTGCATCCATGTATTACCTCAGATGTGTGACTATGCTTGTCAGAAAGTTACTGTATAGCAGTGTCTTTTTCTTAGCACCTTCAATTATTTAGACGTCTTTTGGGACTGTATACCACTCTGCCCACAGCATTCTTTCCCAAGCTATGGTTCTACTCACATATAAGCTCCTCCAGCACAAGAAAAGGTTAAAGGCACTTCAGTGCTACATTGTGTGCACCTGGGAGACAGGCAGGGCTGCCCGAAGGAAGAGCTCAGAATGGGGAAGAGCATAAGATACTCAGAGGAAGTTATTTATGGGAGAAGGTAAGGAGGGCAGAGTGGTTTGGGGTTTTTTCCTTCCTTTGTGTATAGAGGGGTATATTTTGGTAAATAAAGCATACAGAATACAGAAACAGTAGCAGTAGAAACAAACTGCTTCAGGGAGAAGGTGATGGGGAGCAGCAGAGGCATTTATTTGTACCTCTGGGTACCAACTGCCTGGGTTGAAGTGGGGTGTGAGGGGAAGAAGACTTCATCTGCTACATCACCTTTATCTCTTGGGAATGATATTAGCAAAACTGCCAAGATGCAGCAGAGATGTGGTCAGAGGCTAAACTATTGCTAAAGTAAACATAAAATTTTGTTGTAGTCTAAGTCTAGTACCAAATTTCTTTAAAGAGAAGCAGAATATGTCCAAACTTACAAACATTGCAGGACTTCCAGAGTATATACTTTTCTTTTTGCCCCTTCCCTGCCAGAGATTCTCATCCAAATATTGACCAGTTCTGACCTTGCTTAACTTACGAGCTTTGACAAGATTACAGCTCATGAAAGTATGGTTGCGGGGCTAATATTTGTAAAGTGAGTTTATGGAATAAGACCATATAAATTCATTTTTATGAGTGAGCACATATAAAAAAGTTATAGGTCTCAGTGTTCACTCTACTTTGGAACCCAGTGGTTTCTAATGAATCACTTTTATTATGTAGGCAGTTTCTTAGTTGGAAGGGAGGACCAGTGACCGAGAAGCCATAGGGATAAATTCAGACTTGGTGTAAGCATATGAAGCATTGTTGAAGTCAAGAGAGTCATGACCAGTTACAGCAAAGCTGAATTGGACTCCTGAGTTTTGCTGAAGTGGCTTTCACATGAGAATACATAGGCCAAAGGTGAGCCATCTATCTGAAAGTCCTTGAACTTCAGATTAGATAAAAGGGAACCTGTGCTGCAGTCATCCACTGATTTTATCTTCATAATACAAATACTTGATGGAAGTTGTTTTAAAAACCCAAAAGTATTTCTATATATATGCCCGTATACTAAACCCCCCAAAACTGCTAGAATTCTACCTTCCATAGTAAAATACAGAAGATAAAGTGATACAGAGAAGATGTGGGGATTAACTTCTATGAACCCTTGACTCTGTGTGTTTATGAATTAATTATTTGCCCTACTGATTCAGGACTGTATTTAATCATTATGTTCTGCAAAAAAGTACAGCATTTATGAGGGGGTTGAGTTCATGAAAAAAATATTTATTGCAATATCTTTGTTATTGAAGGGGACTTTATTCCTTTTAGGGCTTAATGAGGAAGGGTCCAGGTCATCAGATAATTTACATAATACATAATTTATTAGTGGATTACTTTTTTGTTTCTGCCAGGGAGTTTTTTTCTGATGCCTAAAAATGTAATTAGATGAAATGAATATATTACTAATTTCCCTTATAGAAAACAGGAATTTCTTTTAGCTTCTCTCTAAAAATTGTTAGTGGATGGAAGCCAGTTGTGACTGGAAAGGGATCTAATACATGCACAAGTGTTCTGCTCTTCCACTGTGAATTAATGTTAAGCTTCTTTCTGGTGATGGTACACTGGCAAGAATAATACTGTACTCCTTTGGAAGTAAACTACAGAGGGATGATTATAAAGTACGACTAACCCTTGGTAAAATGTGCTAGGTACTTCAGGGAGGAAAGTATGTACAGAGCTCCTGGTAGCAAAATGTGTTCTGACCAATATCCCACACTTTATGCTGCCAAAGGGAGAGTGATTCTGAAGGAATGGGACCAAATGAAGTAGCTCTAGTGATGTATTGCTATAGTTGCAAAGGATTCATCTGTTGTTCATTACAATTTCATGAAACCAATGGTTTGCTCAGAAGAGTTATTATTTCATAAACAACTTCTTATTTAGCTCTGATGTTTATGGTTTTGATTCTACATCTAGAGCATGCGAGAGACAGAATGTTTCCAACTCCTTTCCTTTCAACATTTTAACCAAGCAGCTGATCAATGTCTTCTGCCTTGCTATTAAATGGATTTTGAAAAATTCTTCAAATCGTATCAGTCTCATATGCCGATTTATTTCTTTGAATTTGCCCTCAGCTGGGAATTCTGCAGGCAACTGTGATTCTGTTGTGTTAAACACTTACTTGAAGTGTTTCATCCATCATAATTTCTGGTCCTTTTCGGATGCAATGTAGTTTGTGCTTTGTCTTTCTTGAAAACTGAATGGCTGTTAAATTATCCATTCATCTCCTTTCAGATTTGCTGTACAATTTGAGTTCCCTCTATTGGCTGTCTCTTCTACCTTGTCTGCCAACTTTTCTATCAACTTCCTCAGATCGTTATATACGTTTCCATACATGACTGCCATGTCCTTCACAACACATTGGGCAGATAATTCTAAGTAAAACAGCAACAGAAATTACAATATTATGAATGATTCAATTTTTCTCACAGATTAGGGTGAAACTCTTTAGTGAAGCTTAGCTTCACTGAAGTCAATGGGGAATGTTTGTTTTACTGTCTTTTCCCAAATACCTTTGTTAATGAACTGCCCTTTCAGCTGAGACTGTTTTGACATAAGATCACTCAGAAGTAAGCAGTCTTGTCCAAAGGGAAAAAAGGTACTCCTTCCTGCTGCCTCTTCTAAACATTCTGGGGAAACTTGTAAATTCTTAAAATTGTTGATTTTAATACGATGTTGCATCAACAATCTCAGCAAGTTATGAAAATCATAGCAAAAATAATCTAATTTTCAAAGGCAAAATGAAACCCTCCCTATTCTACGGAAGCAGAAAAAGAGGACTGGGATCCTTGCACCTTTTGTAAAAAGATGTTTGTGATAGTCACAGACAAAAAACCCTTTGCTCTGAAACCACAAAAACTATGCTTTTCCATATTATACTGTGAAATAGTGATGGACTTAGATGGAGATTGCAAATAAAATCATTCTTTCTTATTTTCCTGGTTTTTCTTTCTCATATAGCTCGTCTTAGGCTTTTCTGTTAGTAGGAAAGTAGCAGATAAGAGCTTCTCAGAATTAGGGCAATAGGTAAGAAAAATAATTTGGTGATGCTTATTCCATTACTGGAGGTTTTAATACAGGGATAGTAACTGAGTTTTCTGAGAGTTCCAGAGAATTCATTCTGGGTGGCCTCATTTACATTCATCATTAGCAGACCAGAAACAAAGCAAGAAAAGTGCTGAACCTACTTAAGTTCCTACTTCAAGTCTACAGAGAGATCCTTCTACTGTGCCAAAAATCTCTTTTGTCTGGGCCAAACCCTTATTCCTAACATAATCTTTAGCTACCAACTTTCCCCCAGCACTGGCATTTGGCCTGATTAAGTTTCCTCTGAAGCAAATTTCTTACAAACACAGCAGAATATGTTGCACCTGCTCTTCCTTGGTTAATATTACCCACTGGATTTCAACAGAGAGGGAGACTAATTTGATCTGCCAACATCTGTTTGATCTGCCTCAGTCCCTGGTATCACAGACTGCATCCTGGGCTGATGTGCCTTACTAATCCTTGTCAGCTAGGTGCTCTCAGGAAGCATAAATGCTTTATATCTCTGTGTCCAAGTCAAATAGCAGAAATAAACCCTGCCAAAAGTGTGCATCTTTATGGTATTCTTTAGGACCTATTGAAAGTTATCCTTCTCTTCCTTCAACATGCTACAAAGGAAAAGCTAGCTTCAATGAGAGTCACACACAGCTGATCAAATTGCTTCCATTGAACAGATATTTCCAAACAGCTTAGTCCTGGTTATTATTTTTTTGTTGTTGTTAAAACACTTAACAACTTATAAACATGTTTCATGGACTGTTTATATATTTGCATGGTGAACAGCTAGTGAGTTCCCTGCCTCTTGACTAGTTGCTACCTTAAAGTATAAGAGCAGTGCCCTGACTTTTGTATCAACAGTCCCAGGTATGGGTGAATGATAGAAAACCATTTCCAAAATGTTTCCAATATGTTCATACATGTAAAATCTTCTTGGTTAAATAATTTTAGAAGTTTTTTTGTCCTAATTGTATAGAAAGAAACATCTGAAGGAAGAAGTCATTGTCTTGGCTGCATCCAGTGACTCTTGCCCAGGTGAGGACTGAGCCACACCATGCAGTCCATTCTGGACAGGCAGGGCGTCCCAGAGGAGTGGTGCAAACCTTGAATTTCTTATACAGAATTTCATCATGCAAAATTGTAATTGAAGGACAGAGGGAAAGGAGTAGAAGTGGTAACTGAGGAAGGGCTGCATCAGGATACAGCAGTGTAAGCATGACTGTTGAAGAAGACCTTTTTAATGTTCTTTGCAAAAGAGATGTTAATCTCCTGTCTACTAATTTTAAGTAGAGTATATACCTTTGGAAAAACAAATCACAGTGTGTGTATGTACTTCCAATTCAAGTATCAAATCAACTCTTGAACCGGAGAAGTTAAAACACAGAAAGCCATGACTGTTAAAGATTTCTGTGTATTTTTTCAGTGCTTTGTAGGAGCTCTACCATTTATGACACCCTGTGCATTTAGTCTAAGTTTACAAGCAGGATAGATGCTTTTGCAGATACATTATCATAGGCAACAAAGAGATTTAATTACAAGGCCAGACATTATCTTCTGTAGGAAGCTAGAGCTCTTGAAGCAGACATAGGAATTACATTTCTTTCTAAGTACTTCAAACAGTGTGATAAAGAAGGAATCTGTCCCTCCACATTCCATTCAAAATATTTAACGTACTGGCTAGGCTGAATCTTTCTACTCTACCCAGGTTCCCCCTAGAATCCTGGATGGAGTAATGCAAATTCAATTCTGTAGATACTATTATATGCTTGAAGTTCTCAATACCCAAGAAAATCTTGAATAGCTCTAAAAAGAGCACTAAAATGGATCAGTTCAAGGGAGCACCAAGGTAGAGGTGAGCAGGGCAATCTCAGGCACGCATAAGTTGTAAAAGCCATGAGCTTCTTTATCTTCCACAAAGACATCTCCCTTAAATTTAAATAGCTGCTGTCATTGTCACTGACTACCTGACTATGTATTTATCTGCCCAGAAGCAGAGTGCATGGCCTTTGGCCCTGCTATTCATAGCATTACTGTCTCTGCCTAACAATGCCCTGAACAGAGCTGGGTTTCTGTCAGCATCTTTTGTTTGATGTGAATCGCTGAAGCTTTGATGTTGGTTGTGAGAAATATAAAGATTTAAAAGAATAAGATCTTCACTCTCCCACTCTGTGTGCTCCCCACAGAGAAATCTAATCTGAGTTGGGAAAAATCTGTGACTGATCCTGTCTTAGGCAGACACAAATGACAGAGTCCAGAGGAGAAATCTCTTAGTGCTGAAATTCTTAGCCTCTCTTTACTGGAGATCTTAATGATCAAAATTCTGTTTCCTGTCACACAAACATTTATAAATAGGTACAGAATACTTTCTCTGTGTGAACACAGCTGTCAGCAAAGCCATAGTGTTTTATTTTCAGTGAGATGCTTCAAATTTTCTGCTTTAGTTGCATGTACTTCCTCTTCATAGGATATTCTAACAAAACAAGGGATTGATTATTTTATACTGAAGCTACATTAGTAGGTTTGAAAATGCTATAGTTTCAAAAAAGTGCACTTTTCTTTAGAAATTATTATTCTAATAAGCTTTTTTCTCATCTCTACTGATAAATACTTTTCTTACTGTCAGTTTTGAATGAGGAGCAAATGTGATGCAGTAAAGTGTAACTAAAGCCCCTAAAATCTGAGATTCAGTGTAAATGGATTGCAGTTCTGCTACTCAAGGCAAAAGCTCCACTGTTACATAAAAATACTCTGATCTGGGATCGCTACAGAAACAAAAAAGTAAATAATAAAATTATAATGTCCTAAGTGTAATAAAATGCAATGAACAAAAAAAAAATTGGTATCCTTTTATCTTCACAGACCTTTGATCCACAGTGTGAAGGAAACGGATTTGATTACTAAGATATGAAATTGGAAGTGACTTGATTCCTACATTGAGCAGCAGATAGGGGAGAGAGCAAGGGAGCTGAGCTGTGGTTTAACCTTGTGTCAGGAGCAGTCAGTTTTAGAGAGCAAGCACAGAGGGTTTGCATTTAGACACTTGGATATGGGAAAACTTTGCATAATTCCAGATTTTAATTTTAAAATATATATATATATGTAGCTATATCCACCTTCAATATTAACAGTAGTTCATGGTGTAGTACATTTTGTGTGTCACTGACCTTCTTTCTTCTGGGTGGGATGGGCATTCCAAGGGGCAGTCAAACAGGGCTGCTAGTGAAAGTTGCATAGATCTTGTTGATTTGCTAGTCATGTGTAAACCTTCTCACCAAATGAGACCAAACTCAGGGACAGTCCTAGCCAGGGAAGCAGAGGGATGTGATACATATTCCCCAATAAAGGAGACTTCATTACCCTTTCCTTGGGAGAACTACTACGCCTCCAAGTGAGTTATCTTGAGCTACCTTCAGGAAATACAGAAAGCAGAGCAGATAGAACCAAATATCCACAAAAGATGTTTCAGAGCTGAGGAAAAAAGATAAGTCTAGAAAAGCCACAACAAAAATGTGCTGCAAGGTTTATATATGGTTTTAAGTATGAACCATTCCTCGTGGGCACTCTGGTGTAACCTAGTTCATAAGCTTGGACTGCAGAGAGGATACAGTTTGCCCTGGTACAGTGAGAGGCACTGAGATGGTATCAGACCTCTCCTGGAAGTTTGGGCTGTGAAGTTCCTTCAGTACTGCATACTTCTGATGTCCTCAGCTGCCAGGAATAGCCTGCTCTTGGGAGTTACTTTGAGCAAAGACAATTTCCGGGAGCTCTGCTTATCTCACACAGACTTTAATGGGAGCTGCCAGCATTCAGTGGTTGCTGGGATCATCTCTGCTCTGTGTGTGTGTGTGTGTGTGTGAAATAACATGGAGCACAGCATTAGGTCCTGCCCTAGCAACTGCATTGGTAGGGACTGTGCATTCCACACAGCATTCTCTTTGGGGCTCTGGATGCTATAGAATCCCATGTAGATTCAGGATTTCTAATCACTAGCATGGCAAAAAGTAAATACCAAAGCCTTGATTTTGCTCTCTATGGTTTAATGTAGTAGTTTTGGTATAAAAATGAGTGTCAAATGTTTGTGGGTTTTTTCAAACATGGTTTTTCTAAGTGCTATAGTAGTGAGGAGTACTGCTAGTATTTTACTGATTTATCAGCTGCCACTGCATCTCTTTATATTGCGTTTTTAATGATATAACCTGCTCTCTCCCCACGTGCAATTCTTGCAATATACTCCAATGGCAAGAATTTTAGAGAATGTAAAAAACCCCACCAACCCAAAATCCAGGATATGGCCAGAGTTGTAGTGTTCAGCCAGCCCTAAACAGCGGATTTACAGTGCCTGAACACTCTGCTGATGGGATATGTGTATTGAAGTTTGATTAAGCTGGATATGAAAATTAAAACTTGGCTCCACACTGAAGAGAGAATCTCCTGCAGTGTGATACTATGGCATCAAGTTTTCTGTTTACCCCTAAGGCTGGAGCTGCTATGACTTCCAGGTTTGATGGTGTCTCTTTTTTAAGCTGTTGAGCAGCAGGCTAATGGCTTCACAGCATGATGCAAACACAGTGGAAAGCAAGGAAATCAGATGTGAATATATTCCCCAGAGATCTCCTGCTAAGATGGAGCTAACTAACCAGAGCTTTAGAGCTCAGATGTAGTTTCTGCATGCAGAGGCTGGGCTGATTATCAGCTCTTCCTGCTTTACTGTACATTTTTGGATTACAGATGCTATTAGAAATAATGAATTCTTGTATAATATGCATTCTAGTGAAATATGAGCTATTTTATTGAAAGGAACATTATTTTTAAAGAGTGTCTGTCCAGGATCAGTATCCCTTGTCCCTCCCCCATATTGTCCAAGATGATCTTGGTCTTCTAAACAATGTAGGTGTATATTCTTCTGTGCTTGCTTTGTCTTAATTGTTTGAAAATGGTAGCTGTAGTCTATTAAATCAGGACAAAGACTGACCTTAGAAAGGGACAGGATCTCTTGGCAAAGCGAAGCTTGGCTTACTGCTTACACAAGTGTCTGCTCTCCGTGTCACACAAGAGGAATTGCCATTGCTGCTGGGTAGTCATTTCATTATTTTCATGCTGGCAGCCTCAGATGCCACAAGGTATAGAGGGAAGAGGGCACATTGTCCTTCTTATGGGCCTTATTATGTACTTATTGTATGATATTGGTTTTATATCTGGTCTATAAAATGAAAGGAACTGCCAATCCATTTTTATTTGTGTGTAGGGAAGCTACATTCAGGCACAAGTTGATAATTTTAATGTTAACATGGGAGCTGTTATTGCTGTGTATCATCACTGACCCGTTCATTGCTTTGAGGTCTTAGGCTGTTTAGGGTGCAGTGGGAAGAGGGAGAACTTGTTGCAGTTCCCCAAGGATGCTGAATGAGAACATGCTTCTGTTTTCTCAGATATCAGTGGCCAGTCAGTCTTTGGTGGCATAAGGCAGTCTGTTTGGTTTCAGTCAAATCCTGAAACTGTTTAATCCAGAGGCAGAAGCATTGTTCTGATAGTAAGAAGTACTTTGTGAAATGGTGGTCAGGCATTGAAACAGGCTGCCCATGGAAGTGGTGGAATCACTGTCCCTGGAAGAGTTCAAAAAACCTGTAGTTGTGGTGCTTAGGGATATGGTTTAGTGTGGACCTGGCAGTGTCAGGTTAATGGTTGGACTCAATGAGCTTACAGGTCTTTTCCAACCTTAATGATTCTGTGGTTATCTCTAGCCTTCATAAAGGAATACTTGGGCATTTACACAATGTGTAAACAACAAATTATTTGTCACTGACCCTAAAGGCTTGGCCTAGAGTGCCCCTTAGCAGTTTGGGAAGGTGCCAGAAGAAAGTGCAAAGGCTCAGGCTTGAGTTTCCTTTTGCAGCACACAGATTTGGATAAGTTTGACAGCAGCTACTGAGACTGTCCCTCTAGCACTCCATACCTCGCCATGATGGGAATCAGTGGGAATCAAACATAATAAAGTAAACAATTACCCTATCAGCTTTTAGAACTTAAATACAGATTTACAGACATTACAGATATTTACAGACAGATTCAGGAAATTTGAAGATTTCTTAATGGAATTCCAACTTTTGGCAAAGTCAAAATAAGACGAGTTCAAACAGCCTTCAAGGCTGCTCTGAAAGCTAACTCTTCTTCCCTAGAGAGACAAGAACAATCTCCTCTACAGGAGCAGTAAGTAAAAATTACCTCATACAATGGCATGCAGATGCTGTCAATCCACTCGAGCTGCAGCCTGGGTAGTTCATGCTTCCTGTTCCGATCAAAAATGGCCTGAATTTAGAAGGAAACAAAACTGTCATGCTTTAATTACACTGCAGTGTTTTACATACATATCATCCAGCACTTTGCAGCTATGATCAAATTTCCACAACCAGAATACTTTGTAAACCATAATCAGTCTTTGCAACTGTGTTCCTACTGCTTTGCCTGGCATGAAAAATAAACTGTTTATTTTCAATTCTGTTTTGAAACTTATAGGCTGAATGTGTTTGTGTTTTATAATTCTGTAGTGTAAAATAAATGCTCCACAGTTGGAGCTGAGCAGGTAAGTAACTTCCTGTAGGAATGTAAAGCAGATACCTTTGAGTAGAATTTTGTCTTTTCTCACTTAGGGTTTTGCAGCTCAGCAAAACAGTGATGGATCTGGGCTGGGTCTCCTCCTCTCAGTTAAATTCTTTAGAATACTTTCTGTTACCCTTCTGTTGCCTCCAGATAATGACTGCTCAACATTTTGAGTTATTCAACCTGATAAGGCTTTCTCTTCTAACTATTCTGTGAAAATCTTTATTAAACTTTCCTGGTTCTTGTTTGACACTTTATACCCATCTGCCTTTATTCCACTCAATTCCATTTTATCCTTCAATCACAGTAGTATATTTACATGTATACTTGTAGAAATGCATTTCAAATAACACAGATAGCTGCAACATAAAGTAAATTTGACAATTTTGATTTCCACAGGTAGCTGTGATTTTTTAGTTCAATTCTGTGTGTTAAACCCAACACCTGCTGCCTAGAAAATTCACTGATAGGATAACCTTAGCAACAGATACAGAAAACAGGTAAAAGGGCTCAATCCAAAAGTGACTGTCGACTGGAGAGCTTTTATATAGGGTTATAAATGCATATTCTTACTGGACAGAGCTTTTATTTATTCTAAGGTTTCTCTTTATGTACAAAATACAGTTCATTTTTCTGAATGAGCCCAATGATATTTTCTTACTCCGTTCAAGTTAGTAACTATTTCAGAAGTGATAAAAACTTACTGAAGGGGTGAGTTTGAGTTCAGATCTTTCTCTGTCTCCTTGTTCAAAGAACTCACTGGTTACCAGCTCAGCTGCCTAAAATAAAAATCATGATAAAGATTAGAGTTCTTGTTACATAATTTTTAGGATGAGTTTTTGCTCAGACCATGACTTCAGCCTGTGCTTAACTGTAAAGAAGTGAATAACCTCACTTACAGGACTGACATCAGGCATGTGTTCATACAGGTTTTGGGACTGGGCATACAGGGGGTATAAACTGCCATAGTCAGGCACAGGGACTTACCCTTTTTGATAGGGAGTTGACTTGGGGACTTACATTGCACTGCTAGGGTAGCACTCAATGCAGTTATTAGCAATTTACTCAAGAACTGAGACCAAAACAGAAAATGATAGCTTTTTGTTGGCACCCACTATTATGTTTGTAAAAATGTTTTGTAAAACATGCAAGAACTCTCTGGTTACTTACAGGCTGTTGCCCTATAATAACAACTTTTCTTATCAAAGAAACTTAATTAACCAATAACCTCTGTTGTTTTATTCTGTTGTTTTGTGTGAATTCATAAAGGGTTTTTCCCCCCACTAGGCTTTACTTTTTTTTCCTGGTGACTGTCATCACAATAGGATCTGGATATCTAAGTATGAGCTCAGATTGTGATTATCATCTTGATTTAAAATCAAGAAGTGGTAGGTTGGAAGTTAGAATGCATCTTTCTGACTTTAGTGAATGAAGATGTTCTATTCACTGCAGAGATTTGTGCTTCTTAGAAGAAGACAAGGCTTTAAAATAAATTTAGTTATGGAAACCAAAGAAATTTTAGGGAGTCAAACAATAAGCAGTTCCCATATAGTACTGTACTCCTGTCACGTGCAAGACCTTGAAGGTAAGCACATGCAGCATTTTGAAATGCAAAAAAAATGGGAGCCAATCTACTGAAGAGTCATTCACATACTAAATCTGTCATGTCAGTGTATTCTCTTTAAGATAGGAAATTATTTCATAATGCCAAGGCACAAGAGGGCAAACTAAGCACAGAACCTGTACTTATAAAATCTCAAAACTTCTTGCTATAGCAACTGCATGGTAGGTAACGTTCACAGATGCTAAGCTTGCTGTAGTTGAAACAAGGAGTACCAAAATAATTTGGAAATAGGGGAAGTGATGTTATAAAGTACTCTTAAACCTAAAGCCAGCCTATCAGAGTTTGGAATTTTATAATGTATGTAATTTAGTGCATTAATAAAATTCTGGATCAATATTCCAGATAGAGGAATAATTGAACAACTTAGTAGCAATTTAGGGTTTGCTAAGTGAATTGTATAAAAATAATCAAGACGTAGAATCATCCCTGTCCCTTAGTGGTATTTTGATCCTGTTCTCTTTATATCCCTTTGTCTCTTCTTTTATCTGTTTCAATATTCTCTTCCTGAATTTTTCCATCTTACATGTGGCCTTTATTCTCTTTGTTTGAAATATGTTTGGTTTTTTTCTTGTGGCACAGTTAAGGTTCATCTATTTCTGTTTTGCCTCTGTGGACTTATTAGCACTTCTGCTCAACCAGGTAATGTTTCAAGATATCCCAGACTGGATTTTTCAATATAAAGTAAGCTTGTATAACTAAGTTGGAAGGAGACTTTTCACCTGTAGATCTCAAGAGTGATAAGTACAAAAAACCCCAGTTTGCCAGAGACTCCAGCACTAATTCAGCAGCATAGCACAAAGATTGACAACTAGGAAAGCAGACCCTACCTGACATTTGGCTGTCTATGAAAATGCAGAAGCTAATTGGGTTAAGGAGGAAAAATGAGGAGGGATTACACACTGCAGCAGTGGCCAGGTGGCACTGAAAAATCTTGTTACTCAATTTCCCACTGCAGGATAGAAGCAGCTTTCCTGATTCCATGCAAGGTAACCATATTCTGGCCAAGTAGAGCAACAGCCTTAGAAGAACTTTTGTCACAGTCTGCTGATAAAGCGAAAAAGACTCACCTGACAAAACTGAAAGCTGAGGTGAATCCATCCCTCATAATTATTGTTTTTTATTGATAAGCATGTAACTTCCATAGATCCCTTTCAGCTTCTATTACTTCCTTGTCCAAGGAATCTGGCTGTTCCTGCATCACTAATTGTCTGGCCTAGCTTTCTCTTTTTCACCCCATCTTTCTATTACTTGCTGTTACACCAAGCTTCCTCCAGGTGTGTACCCAAACCCAGCTGCACTGGTATATTATCTATTTGCATCTTGATGCTGTCAACTCCTCCCAAACCTGACACAGTCTGTCTTCTAGTGGCTTTTTCTGGGCCTCAGTGTAGGACAGAGAATGACTAGCATGGATACTGGAAATATTAAGGATGGTTTCTGAGTAGAGAAGGCTGTCTAGAAGAGGAAAAATCATGGGGCAAAGGACAAGAGTTTTGGGACAGGTTGCTTTCTCATGTTGTACCTGTTTGTCAATGCTGGATCCATTTTTTTAATGTATATTTCTAAAGAGCCTACTCAGCAGCAGAACCCTGGATTTTATTTGTTGGTTTCTAGGCACGGGATGTTAAAGAAAGCCCTACACTACACTTGGAGTTTTGCAACATTCTTAAGAAAGTGAATACATTTCTTTTATCATATATACTGAAGATTTTATGCTAATGAAATTCGCAGATAATCTGTTGATATTTTTTGAGTTAGGGAAGACTACCACTGCCAAGCAAAACTTTGGGATGAAACAAGTAAATGCAGCTATATGTGGCTAAATGCCTTTTTTGTTTAATCCATCCATTATTAGATATGAATTTCAAATGTTAGTAAGAGGAGAGGCTGTAAAGCCAGACGTACACACTAGCATGTGTACAGGGAAAGATTATGCAATAAACCATTTTTTTGCAGAAACCCCCTGCTATTTTTTATAGCATTAATACTGCTGTAAATTGATTCCAGTTCTGGTCCCTTGTAAGCCAGGGCCCTGGGAATATTGTCCTGCCAGTCCCGCCTCCTCCCAGCCCTGCTATTAATCATGACTTGCCTGTCTTGAAATCTCCCACGGTTTGGTCACAGCTCCAAGGTCACAGGCTGTCATTAGCATTGATCTGAAAAACAGAAATGAACAATACAAGCTGAATCAACCTTTGTTGAATTTCTAAACAACTCTGCTCTGGATGCATAAATAAATAATACGTGTATAAAATGTCAGCCCTGGCACCTTCTTGTCCTCCAGAAAAGAATGACATGTTTGAAATCTTAGCCATCAGTGTGGCTTTTACATTACAATTGTGCCTTGGAAACCTAATGTGTTGCAGGTCATAAGATGATGAATTTTGGTATTGTGCATTGCACACTAGAAAAGAAATGATATTGCAAGGGAGTAACTGCTAATTTTGCAATACTTCTAACACTACTTACATTAATATGTATAATATATTAGAAAGCATGTGCTTCACATGATATAAGTAAGGGTATTATTACATAATAACACCTGCAACTGGATTAATTTATATGCCTATTTGTAAGTGACTGCTGTAGCAAGAGAGCCTATAATCACAGGAGGCATCCCAGACACTGTTTAAGCAGTTTCTACTGCTCATCTACAATAAAAATTGAAGATTTACTATGAGCTATATGGTTCCACTGTAGTTTAATACCTAGCTACAACCATGTTTTATATGCATTAGGAGAAAGAAACCATTCAGCTGTAGAAAGCGTTTATGTACAGTACATGATGCAGATAAAAGTCTAAGAAAGTTTAAATGAAGAACAAGGGCACTGAAAATGAAGCATCAAATATATTGCCTGAATCTAAAATTAGGAATGGGTGAAATGGTATGGAAAATAGAAAATGGCCAATATTTTGTCAAAAGACCAAAAGATAACAGAATTTTAATGAAATTTTAGATAAAATGAGACCTAATCAGGCATGCATATGCAAATACACACATTTTATTGTCTACAAAGTGTGATCTACTGAAACCACCCGCAGTGTCTGAGGTTTTCAATAGGATGCAGGCTCACGGCATTCTTGAGGACTGGAAGACTACTCTGTATATGAAAATTCCCAGGTACAGACTGGAAGAACAGAGGAGTGCATGGCCAGTAAAAAAAGACAGATGAGAGGAAAAGGGATTGGGGAAACAGACTGGAAAGATCTTTGTGTAGAGAGGCAGAATATTGATACTTTCTGGAAAAAGAGCAGAAGGGCTAAACAGGAACTGGTGAGGCTGGGAGAAAGGAAAGAAAACAGGACTGAGTGTGTAGGAGAAATAAAAACAGAGAAGGTGAAGTCATGTTGATTAATCCCAGCTGTTTGCTAATGTTATGATTTTCTCTTGTTATTCCAAGCCTTCAGTCCATCATACATAAAATTCCTTTAACAAATATGGCTACACTTTGAAATAACCAGAAAGCAAGAAAAAACAGTGCTTACCGAAATATTTCTCGGTGGTTTTCTATATTCCAATCATAACCACCTTTACTGACAAGCTCAAAAAACTCTGTCCTTCTCCTGCAAAAAACCCAGATTGTCAGAGAAGGAAACAAGACACTTCCAGGGCAGCTCTGCAGCAGAAACACAGCTCTCTGTGTGATACAAAATCCTTGCACCTCATGTATTATTGTTAAAGCCGTTACACTGACAGTCCATTTAAGCGAAACATACTAATTTCCGAACATGTTCTATAAATGTCTGTTATCAATGTCAGAGTTGCCTAGTAAAAGCAATATTGGATTTATGGTCTCCACAGATAAGGAAATGAATGGCTCTGAAATGTTCAGTCTTCTACGGAAGCATGAAATGTTCACCTACAGCAATGGACAGACAGACAATAGAAACACCCCAGAAATACACACACGCCTCTGTTTTCTTGTCCTTGCAAAATGGTTTTTACTTCTATATCCTGAAGGGTTTTTCAAAGCTGTGCAATTCCTGTAATTTCCAGCACACAGAAAGAAACTGAGACACACAGGAGCTGCTGCTGTCTTGAGTTCATAGTTCTTACAGACTGGAAACTAGGTCTCCCTGCTTGGTCCCATGGTTTGTCTTCTCATGCCTTCTTCATGTCCTCAAGCAGGGACAAAATGTGAGATGGACAGAACATGTTAATGCTTAATTGTTGCCTTTAAGAATCAAAATTCTGTCTCATAGTCTGTAATCTTTTATGGCACTGAGAATCGAAGCAGCTCTCACTGCTTGCAATGTGACTACAATATGTAATTGATCCTGCCCAAAATATAGCAGAAGTTGAGGTACAAAGTCTTGGAGCAGCTCTCTCTGGCTCCTCCAGGGTCTCCAGGATCTCTCTGGGGGTGCACATGTGCCAAGGCAGATGTCCTCTCAGTCCCTGTCACTCATCTCCTCCTTGAGAGCACAAAACATTTCTGCAGCATTTATTTATGATGAGACAAGAGTATCTTGTATCTCACAGAATGGAAGAGACTTTCAAGCTCACTAAGTCCAACCTTCAACCCAGCATCCCCATAATCACCCCTAAACTACAGTGCCCCCTAAGTACCATATCAAGGCAACTCTTTAATACTTGACTCCACCATCTCCCTGGAAAACTTATTCCAATATCTAACCACTCTTTCAGTGATTTTTTTTTCTCTAATATCTAAGCTAAACTTCTTCCTTGTAATCTAATCCTTTCACTTGAGACATGGCAGAAAGACAAGATAGTATGCTAATGGACACCAAACAAAAATTCCTAAGCATGACTTATTGTCAGTACTGGGAAGGCAGTGCACTGAAACTGCACATCTGCCAGCACTTCTGCCCCAAAGTCAGCTGCAGGCTAATGCCAGATGTCAGAAGTGCAGTGTGATGGTGACACCACAACTCCTCTGACCACGTGCATCCTCCCACACATCCTCACTGGGATGAGCTTGGTAAAATAATTAACAATATTTCAAATACAGGCCCAACTTGAAATCTACTTTCAGATTTGATTTGCAAACAAGGAAAAGGAAAGAAAAGGATCTCACTCTGGGTGAGAGATATCCTAGTGTACTTCTCCCCAGTTAAGCTTTTAAAGATCAATTTTCATCACATGATATGAATTGGCATAATTTGTCTTCAAAACAGCAAAGTGTCTGCTTTGTTACTTCTGCAACTGGGTCTGTAACTGTAACTTAATACAATATTTCTTATCATACATGTTTAGAAATGTTGAAATGGTGGAAAAGAATTCTCAAATGTAATTGATTTTCTATACACCTGAAGAAATGATCATAGAAGGGATAGAAAAATTATGGGACTGAGCTGTAACTGGTTCCTGGGATTCCTTTGAAGTATAAACGTAGGATTTCACTTGCTTTTGGTTGATACAGACATGCTACACATTAAAGCAAAACTTACTTGGATATTTGAGATATTTCTATTAGTCTAAAAGATACCAAGTATTAGACTAAACCTCTTCAACCATAGCTAAACACTAATTTCTCATATTATGTATCCTTATTGGTATTTAATAGGTCATTAGAGTAACTTCTCTGAATTTTCATTCATCAAATACCAGAAATGCCAATACTTACTCAAAGTACAGAGTGAGGTCTGTTGCCAATATCGATTGCTTTAGAAGCTGCATAAGGTCACTGTAGTCCTTAGAGGACAAGTTAGCAAAGATGTTGTGACCCTATAATGAAAGAGATAAAAGAGGTAAAGGACTAACAATCAATAGGTTTTTAAAAGGTTTTCTAACTTGTTAGTCTACTGTTTCCCTGTAACACAAGCCTTTTCTGATTCATGGCAAAACTATGACAAAATAATAACATTAATACTGCTGAGATTACATTGAGGCAGAAGAGTTGATGATTGTTATCAGGCACCTGGTATGTTTTTCCAAACTCTGCTGAAATTATGGCCTGTCAAGTAAAGATTTACTCTCTGCTCTGACCCTGCACAGACTCAGTTTATGGGGAAAAACTATGGATACATCTCAATCTCTCATCTTATTAAATGTTTTGGGGAGCTGCGTATTGGAGCGTTTGAGTAGTGATCCTAATAGATTTATCTGTGCTGCTGCTTGCATGCACACAAACTGCTGCTAGAGCAGTGAAGGACACTAAATCAGTTTTTCATTCAAAGCAGCCCATTTGCTCACTGTGCCCGTTACTGTCTTGTCCTACAGTGTATGCAGCCATTGCCTATGCAGGCTAAAGAACCACAACTTTATAAGCAGTTTAAATACCCTTTGTGGGCCCAACTGGCTGCTTTATAAGGGGTTGTGGACTAAGAGTTTGAAAGATGCTCTATGGCTAAAATTAAAGGAAATTAATTAAAAATTTGCTATTTGAGAGGGGGAAGGTTCTTTTGTAAGTCAGTTTCTGAGAACAAGAGGGACAGAGATCCTATAATTCCTCTGTGAAATTCTCAAGAAAATAAGATGAAAGAAATAAAATAAATGAAAAACTCTAAAAGTAAGCCTAAGAAATTATCTTTGTGACAATAGTCACACATATTAACATATGTAAATGTATAACAGGTTTGTTGTTTTTTTTCTAATCACCTACATAAATATTGAACTTCTTTCTAAACAGAGCCTTATTTTGGTGATATTTAGTCCTGTAGTGCCTACATTCAGTATGCACTGCCATCTACTGCTTAGGAAGATTAAAATGCCCTTAAAACCAAGAATTTTCCAGCAACAGGGTCACTATAACCGTGATTGTATCAGGACATATATGAGATAAGGTCTGGGGAGGTAGAGGTGGAATTTTTTAAAGAAGCTAATTGTTGGACTAAAAAAAATAATTTCCCATGCATAAAATTATTAATTTTCAGCTAAATATTGAGAAGGCTTTGTGAATCTAAACATTATGAAAAAAAAATTAGAACCAAGGTACTCAGAAGAAAATAGGAGTTCTTGCAACAGGGCTAATTTACCATGTGGTTTGTTATTCTGTAATATCTACTGCCTTTCTGACCTGTTTCATGGAGTATAAAACCACATCACTACAGACCACAATCACTTACATTGAGGTTAGCATGTAAAGGATAAATAGCCCCTCAGTCCAACATGCTCAAAATCTGAATAACTGGTAGAACATATTACGTTTCCAACTAGACAGCAAAGACAGACTAGAATATTTCAGCTAATTTGAGAGAGACCAATTGCTCAGCTGGTAACAGAAGGTGTATCTTTAAGTAGATTGGAGGTTCCAAATCTGCATTTATTCCAAACCAAGCAGTGTTGTGTTCCAATAGCAAGCTGTATGTGTTCATTTCTAGTTTAGACATGAGGACATGAAGATTGAAGTTGCCTGAATGATCAGAAATGAGGATTTACATTTCAAGCAATATTTTACATATCTGAAAGAAGCCAGAGTAGAGTCCAAATAAATTTTTTTCATAAAATTTTTGATTTTTAAGCTGAAAAAGATGAAGAAAAGCATCTGGATTGACATGATCTATGAACTTTTTCAGAATTGTCCATTGAGCCTTAGACATTCAGTTATAATGATTTCAGGAACTAAGGAACTCACTGTTTTCTAGAAAATCTTCTTCCAGAGGCTGAACAATGTCACTAGTTTAGGGCAAAAACTACAACAAAAAACATCCACCCAAACCACTTTTCTTTTTTCCTATGCTGAACCCGTCTGTTTAGCATTCAAATGCTGCTTTTTCATGCACCTTTCCCTGGCAGTATAAGGAGCCTTTTAATTCCTAGTATCACCTTTTGGATGAGCTGGCCTAGGCTAAGCAGATTGAGATGTTTAAATCTCATGCTGGTACTCTCCTTTCCTATGTTTATTTCTAAAATACAGCATCAAGAAGCTGAACACTAAAGGTGCAGTTCTTGACAAATCTCCCTGGCAGTGTACACAGAGGTAAATCCATCACCCTGTTCCCATTTGTCTGTGGTCATGAAACACTCCAGATCTCTTCAGAAGTTACTGCAGATCAGGCTATGGTCTCCAACTATGCTGCATGAACAGCAGTTTTGGTTTTATATTTACTGAATGCATTTTGTAGCAACCAATCTCTGTAAATTAAGAAACTGCATCCAACTGATTTGAAAGGACTCCATGTCCATCCTTCCACTTTTCGCAGTTATTAAATGCATGGTGTAGTATATATTGTATAGTATTACATGCAAGATATTCTAGGCAAGAGCTGTGTCTTCACAGGTATCTGCAAAGCAATTAATGTACTTTGGACAGCATGATAATACAGATTTTAATTTTAAAAGATAGTGTGTTAAATTATGAAAAAATCATAAAAATACTGATTACAGAAAGGCTGCCAAAGAAATTAAATTGGTGCACTAAAGGATGGCTCTGATACTCTGAATATGACACCTGTGGGGAAAGGTAAGCACCTGTTTCAGTTACCTATAAACCACTGAGCAGGATATATGTAAGAA
The DNA here is from genome assembly GCA_013389925.1 of Aegithalos caudatus. Taxonomy (NCBI): domain Eukaryota; kingdom Metazoa; phylum Chordata; class Aves; order Passeriformes; family Aegithalidae; genus Aegithalos; species Aegithalos caudatus. The sequence goes on from WEIU01017847.1 coordinate 94,893, forward strand.
GAGTGAGAAAAGCTGACAATATGATTAGGATGTATTCTCCTTGCCCCTTGCTGATTGAGACAGATACAATCTCTGGGCTCTGTGATCAGCATTTGTAGTTGTTTAATTTGGTGCTAGTTGTGACCTTTGTGGTAACCAATAAATAATTCCTCAAGGAGAGGGCATTAAAAAGGTACTGTACATGGTATTTCCTTTCTCCAGCTGAAACTGCCCGACAGCTTACAGTGAGATTAATAGTAATGCTTTTGTACCTCACTTTGGAGAATCATGACAGCATGATTGAAATGGTGGTGCTCCAAGGTAGCAGAGGTGCCATAGAGCTGAGCTAAGGCTGATCCACTCCTGAAACAGAACATGGGAAGTCAACAAATCCTGCTTGTCTGCTTACAAAACAGGTTTCAGAGACAATTCAGTGACAAAAGCATGTAGCCACACTCTCCACCTCCACTTCAGCAACCTCAGTTCAGACAGCTGATGAGATCAAAATCCAGATACAAAGAATTTATTTTCCAGTCTTTGCTAAATGTTGCCAGCTGGAACTACAAGAAATTTTGTAATGCAGCTTTCCAAGTGCCTCAGCAACAGCATAGATACTGCAGCACAAGAGCTGCACATTAAAGACACATGGCAATGTCCTTGAGCTGGGATTGGCTGTTCCCCTGCTACCATTTATTTTTAATTCTTAATAGACATAAACATGAGGGCTTACAATGGGCAACTACAAACTCTTAAAATAAAACCCTGAAACACAACAACAAAAAAACCCAACTGCAATTACTAAGGTAAAAAAACCACTTACTGCTATTGCTAACCTTAAGTGAGAGCAGTGAATATAAAAGTAAAGCTTAACATATCTCCAGAATGTATTTTCTCATCACATTTATTGTCTAAACGAAAATCAGATTCAAAATGCACAGAGCAGGTGGGTTTTCTACATTTAAAGGACAAAAATATACAGAATAATATTATAAAATTGCAAATTGCTGGGAGGTGGAGAGAATGGGACTGGATTATCAGAATGGTCACTGTTCACCAAGTACCAAAGTAGTTCACGCAAAGTATTTCACTTTTGGGACCCAGCCTAAAGTGACAAGATGGGTTTTCTTTCCAAAGAAATGAGAATAAGAAATTATGCTAGAGACAGAAGGAGTCTCCTAGGAGCATATACCATAAAACTGCACCATACTGATACTTAATTATCAGAAGCAGCTATATGAGAGAAAAGGATGTCCAGGAAACATCATCCCTAGAGAATATGATGTTGACATATATAACAGAGCCATTTGAGACAACTGTGATATTGCCTCCATCATATACCCCTTGAACTTTCATCATACAGAACAGCAGTATTGGACACTGAAGATAAAGTAGGAAAATGTGATGCTTAAATTTATGCCAGGTTAGAGGAATAAATCATAGTTAGTGTTATGAAAACTACAGCTTCTGTTTTCAGGGATGTTTTATACATGTGTGGTAATGTTTGTCTTTCATTAAATGTCTTCAGCAGTTTCTTTATGGAGTCATAAAATGGTAGCCTCCTCTCTGTACTCTGCTGTCAAACAACAAGTATGAGTGATAGCAGTCTAATGCTGAACCCTGTACCTTTAACTCAGCCATCCCTCTGCACAAAAGATACTCTTGTCTAATGGTACAGCAGAGAAGTGGTTAACTTAATCAGAGCCTAAAATGGCCAGGATGTAAATCTTAGGTCTCGTTTTTGTAAATTAGGAACATAAACATCAATCAGCTGAGCTTCCTTCCCATTTGTCTCGTCTATTTTGATTCTCTTCAAGACTCAGCTGCAAAAAGGCATCTAGCTGTGCTTGGTAACCTTTGCACCACGAGCTCTGTCTTTGGAGCTCTGCAATTGATTTTCCCTGCAATGGTGATTGAAGATCCAGACAGTGTCATTGTTTCATTGAGATTGTATGGCAACACCAATACCTCAGGAAATGGCAGCTTAGTGAACATCAGAAACATCATTTTGAGTGATGGTCACTGAGGCAACTTGCCCCCAGAAATGCAGCAGCCCTTGCATACACATTGCAGCAGGGTACTTCTGCAAAAGGTAGGACAAAGTAGGCTAATACAGAATCACTCTGCCATTCAAATATCTCTGGACAACCATTTGACCACTCCCCCATCACACTGGAGGATTAGCAGTAATGCAGAACAGAAAAAGCTACAAATGCACACTGGGATCTGCAGGACAGGAATGCCTTGGGGCCTCATATTCTGAATGCAGAGGAACTGAGGAGTGAAGAAAACAACATGGAATTTGAAGGAATCTCTCTGGCAGCTTTATTTCAGAGCTTGGTCAGGATGTTGCTGTGAACATTTTCGGTTGTCCCTTCTATTCTCAGGGAATTCAGATTTTGGAATGAATTTGATCTCAGTCTATGGAGTTCTGTTACCTACACAGTAAGAAGTACCACTCTTAAACTTTCTGCAAATCTACTTCACTGTGCCTGAGGGCAGGAACATGGTTTCTGTGAAAGCATTATTTCAGTTTCACTTACTTTCTTTTCTCCGCAATAGCAGAACAAGGTTTTGCTTAATGTCATACACATCAGTCAGTAAGAACAACCCAGACAGACAATTTAGGTGCTTCCTGGGTTGAAAACCAGAATCAATAATAGCTGAGCCTGAAAAGAACATCAAGTTTTGGCACCACATTTCAATATGTGGTGTCAGTTCAACAGCCAGCTACAAAGGACAAGCCAGCAATTACTTAAAGGAACAGAGAATGATAAAGATGGATAGTCCCTCACTGCACACAGGAATAAGAGTACTTGGCCTTGGCCTAGAAGGCTTGAAATTAATGCTTCATTCTTTATCCTGGTCACCTTTTGCTCTCCTGTGGAAGAAAACCAAATTAAAATAGTAAGAATTAGAAAGCTTACTTGGCTTGGAAGGCATTGTTGGTTCCCCTGTGGTCAAGGTCGTGACATAAGCATCCCACAATCAAAGCTAAAATTTCAATTTCACTTAGAATTTCCTGAAATCCTGCAGTCTGAGAGCAGAAAAAAAAATAGCAGCTGTAACTATCAGTAGCAAAAGGGATAAGTAATGTTAGTCCATCCAGCAACAGTCAAGTTTGTTTTGATACCATGAACGTTTCAGTAAGGAGAAGATAAATGCTTTATTGTCATATTCTATTCCCTGCTGTATGTCAGATGGTTAGCAGAATAGATAATGTCCTTGGAGTGATCTGTTATTATCTCTTTGTTGCATTTCCAGCATGTCATTTCTCTGCTACCCAGGAGGCACTAAAGGCAAAAACAACTGAAAACAAATACCAGTGACTGCAAACAGAGACAGGAACTGGATTTTTCTATCAGAGAAAATAAAAACCCAAAACTAAATTGATAAAATTTTGAAATTATTATTTAGAGAAGTACTTAGAAAGATTTCTTCAATCCTGAGATGACCATCTTAGTCAATCCCTATTGTCAGAGATACCTGACATGTTGAGTTGGAAGACCTTTAAAAGAACCCAGATAAAAGATAATCTGTGAAACTGTTACCAACTATTAGGAGGTGTTTTTTTAATCTGGCACAGTGAAATGAAGTGGCATGAATTAAAGAGGAAATGTCTCGAATAGCTTATTTCTGTTGCAGATACCCACTTGAATTTGGGAGAGGCATTTGTAAACAGATACAATGAAATTCCCTACAGGCAGCTCAGACATGACTGTGTGAATGGGGGAGTTAATCCTAGAAACATTTTTTTACCACTATGCTTCTCCTCTTGGATACTTGTCACAGCAGTCTTCCTGCCTGAAGGGGCTCATGTCAGAGAAACAACACTTACTGCTGTTGCTAACCTCCAGCATCCTGAACAGATCCTGTCTGGAGGGGGTGTCAGAGCCTCTGTGGGACAACACCTTGTCAGTGCTGTGCCTCTTACCCACGGCAGAAACAACCTGGTTCTTCAGAAGCAGGAGGGCATAATGCCTGCAAAAACAGCTGGCTGAGCTGGAAAATCTTAACACTTTTGTCTTTTCACAGTGCCAGTCTTCAGTGACACTCCTCAATCACTCCTCACATGATCTAGTTAGCATGAAAGGAGATTATATACAAAAAATACAAGATACATTTGTATTGGAGGACCAAACCAAGGCTGAACACTAACACCATGTAAGGATTCCCAAATTTCATTGATTTTCAAAGGGGCATAATTTCACCCACTGGCAAGAAGAGTTTATGTGATACAGTGGGATTTGCTGCTTTTCCTTGGTGGGAATTTACACTCAGAAACACCAGTCAGTGGCTGCAATACTCTGTGAAACCTCTGCTATTCACCCCGAAGACCACAAATTCTACTTAGAGAAATGCACATTCAAATCTAAGTATCCTCTGTTTAGACAGTCTGAAATGTGGCCACAGTTAATAAGCAATACAGGGAGCCAAGCTCCCCCAGGAGCTCAGGAATGCACTTCAGTGGGAATTGAGGAAGTGCAAGGCTTGCTACAAAAGCTTTATAACTGCTTGAAGTTTACACAGCAGAAAAGATGATCAAGTGTGAAGAAAAAAAAAAAAAGATTATTTTGTGTAGAATCCACCAGTGTACAGAATAACTTCAATATTAGGAAGGAGGTTCACCTGATTTCTAGTGGCATTGCTTTTGTTTTAATTTCAGTTACATCTGCCCTGGTAGAAAAAAATGCACTAAAAATAGCATTTTCTCTTTTTTTTTAACATAGCCCTTGTATAATGAATAATAATAAAGGTCTATTTATAAAAAGGGATTAAAATAGTTTGTAACTGAAAACACACCATGTGTCAAGTTTCAGTCTAGGGAAAATATTCATGGCTAAATTAAAATAACTTAAAAGAGTTTCATAATATGAAATTGATGTTTTAATAAATATTCTTTAGGGTAATCCAAGCTTTGATTAAATTCAAGGATTCAACCTGTATTGCAAATACAGGGAAACCGAATTTATTAACAGTACCAATATCTCAAAAATAAATGCCACATTTTATTTAATGAAAAGTCTTGTCACTGAATATATGAAAGAAATATAACATATGTCACTTAATAAAAAAAACATTTCATTTAAAACAATGCTACAGTAAGGGGATATCTTCTTTGAACATAACGCAAGTAAACAGAGGATTACATTTCCCCATTTCTGAATTTACAAGAGAAAAAAAAAATACATGGCTATAGATGATGGTGCAGTAAAATTTATTTTCACCAGAAAAGGAATGACCCATAACTCATGAGTGGCAGAGTCTCCAGTGAGTTATGGAGGTCATTCTTTCATGTGAGGAAATGAATTGCATTCATTATACCTTGCCCCACATCTATATGTTTTGTTATTAGCACACCAGATGGGATTTTAATTTGGTATTGCTTACTTGTTCATTTTTGCCCTTTGAAATAAGTATCAATGTGAACTACGTTGGCAAAGGCACTGATAATGAAGCCTGGGCTTGATCCTGCACTTTACTCTCATGTACTCCCCTATCTTGCAGGAGCAGCCTTGCTGCAGTGCTTGTCTTCAGAATTCCTGGGCATCTGAGACACAGAATGGGCCTGCAGAACTGGACTTAAGATTGTTCAGGAGAGAGAAAAGACATACTGAGATATACAGGAACGTGCTTTAGTATGCAAAAGGCTGAGTTTACCAGGAGTGAAACAACAGTTCACTCTTTGTTGAATTTCTGTTGTTTGGCTTGTTCAACACAGCTGGATTTTCTTTGTACATTCAGTAGGAGTATAGTAGGAGCCTCAGAGGCTACTGCATTACAGGTTAGACATCACTATGCTATGGTAAATCCTACCTGAAAATGCCCTAAAATAGAATTACTGGTTTCTGTTTGTGGGGCAGTCTATATTGCTGACTGTCATGGAGAAATCAGAAATAAGGTGCAATAACTGCACAAAGAAGTGCCTTCTGGACTGGCAGAGAAGGGCTCTGATAAGCCCTTCAAAGGGCTGTCAAAGAATTTTCCCCTTTTTACCGGTGAGAAAAAAAGGCACATGCTAACTTGGATGGTATCACCAAGACAGATGCAGTAGGAGCAAACCTTGTATTATTACTAATCTCAAGTCCCTCTTTTGTGTCTTTTTTGCACAAAATGAATCTTCTTGTATCAGGAAGGGAGAACAGACCAAATATATCAAGCCCCTGAACTCTGTTCTCAGCCAGAGCCACAGCAAAGCGGGGTGGGATGTGTGGAGACTCCAGTGCTGTGGCCACTCACATCCAGCCCTGTACATGGAATTGCTCATTCTGTTTATTACCAGGAGCGTGGGCAAAGAAACGAACTCGGCTTAAAAATGCCAGATCACGTCTCACAGAGAGCTGCATCCCTGCGCTGCCTGCTAAAAGGATTCTGAAACCACGGCGTGGGAGCCAGGGTCAGAGCGTGTGTGGGTGGAGGCCGGGCGGGCGCTGGTGGCTGTGGAGCAGCAGGGCTCTCCCTCCCTGCCTCCTCCGGCTGTCCGGGATGGAGGAGCCTGGGGCCGCCGGCAGAGCGGAGCGCCCCAAACCTGGCCTCGGAGCTCCACCTAGGGGTGTCACCGCCGGGGCTGGCGGCTCCGCGCCCCGCCTGCCTCCGGCAGAATTACTGTCATCACACCCAGCGGAGCCGCCCGCTTTTGCCGTATTTACCAGAGTAAAATGCTTTCCCTTTTTCTAAAACTGGGGCGGGGGAGGATGTCAAGTTTATGAAACCATAAAAACCACCAACGCCCAGCTATTACCATCCACCAAATTTCCTTAGCATCAGCAAGTGGCTGCTGAAACAATGTTAGTTCTGCGGGGCTGAGCAGCCTCAGAGGAAGAGGTGACTGTTCTCTCGTTGAACTTCTTCCTTTGCTTTGTCTCATGGTGCACGGTACAGCTTCACTATGCCTCCATCAACACTCACAGAAACACACCCGCCCTCCTGGGATGGACCAAGCACTAGAACAGCCTCTTCATCTGCTAGGGGAAGTCAGAAGATTTTTTCTTGCCCAACACACAAAGTTCTGGCATCCAGGACCCCTGAGATTTTTATTGGTACAAGAATGAACTAGCCAAACATGGGTTATTTCATGCAGTGCTATGGGGTAGGGAGAGAGAGCAGTAAACTTGTTCTAGTATGTTAGCAGTGGTACTTCCAGCAGAATTTACTTTAAATTTCAGCAGAATTTACTTGTATGCTGAAAGGCACCACAGGTACTGCTGGAGATATGTGCTAATAAAATCCCTAAGTGTTAACAGTGTCCAGTGGAGACTCAAGATTCACTTAGATCAATATGCTGAAAGATAATTTTCAAATGTTTTCAGGCAGTACCTTCTAAAACTATTTAGATGAAGCTGGATAAGGAGATAATAAATACCAACATAATAAATACTTTGGGATTCTTATCCTTGGTTTTGTACATCCCAATTAGGAGCTTGAAATAAATGTCAAATCAAAGAGTTCCAAAAGAAAAACATTTTGTTAGATCAAGATCTGTAATAACAAGAGCACTCCAAGACTGCCATCTGTTTTCAGTCACTTTAATGTGCCTATGATATCACTGTCACTAAAACACTATGAGCTTTTGCCAAATATGTGCTGCCTTAAGTTGAATAAGTTCTGTCGGCTTTGCTATTGGAAATGAGTAGCATAATAACTAGAAAAGAAATTGAATGCTGGAAAATGCTTAGACAGGTTAGGCAATGTGGCAGTAAAGATCTTACAGGGCTGTGTAGCTGGATACTCACAGTTAACATGGCAAACATCAGCTGGCAGACGTTGAAAGCGTGCCTCCAGTTGTGATACAAAACCATTCGATAGTTTTTCCGCACCGTCAAAAGCCACCTACACAGTGTCTGAAATTAAAAGTACAATTTGTAGCAGGGCTACTAAATGTGTACAAATGGACAAGAGCAGTGCCAAGACAAAAGCAGCAGATATTTGCAGCGCAGATGGTTACCTCGTAGTCAATTTTAAATTTCTGAACCATTCCAAGTTCCATGAACATCCGCAGGGCTGCAGTAATCATGGCATCCACATCGAGCGAGAAGTCATCAAAATGGATATCATCAATGCCAAGCTCTGACACCAGAGGGATGTTTGCTGCCTGAAAATGCCAAAGGGGAATTTCTGATTCAAAACTTCAGTCTTTTTTCCTTTTTTTCACTCTTACAAGAAACAAACCGTACATCAGTTCTGACCTGCCAATACATCCCCTGCTCGATTCAAATGCTGAGCAGTAAAACTCTCCATCTGAGAAACACAAACACTTCAAGCTAACAGAGCATGCAAACAGTGGGAAGGAGAAGAACCTGGTATGAGCAGGAAATATGTTCACCATCCCAACTGGAGCTCAGATACAGTGTTTAGACTGAAAGCTGACCACTTTACAGCCACTGCTCTAACCCAATATATTCCAATGCAAATTACAGTGCTGTAATGCAAGAAACATCTGGATAGCCAGAAGCTGGGAGTTTTAATTGCTACCATTTAGAAATGCAAAGTAAATATACTGCTCTGCAGCATTTCTTCATTCAAATGCCTTCACAATCATAAGCATACATGTGCCCTTTGCTTTACACTGTTCACTACACACACATAGAAGAGGAATACAAGGAATGTCTAGCAGAATTACTCTCCAAAGTAAAATAAAAGAATTTTCAACATGCTGATTATATAGTAAGTCAATAAAACAACAGCAAAAGCCTTACATTTTGCTTTGTGTAAGAGGGACTTCTGTTTATAAGAGAGGAATGAGCTGCTCTTGCACACACAAACACAGGAATGTGTTCTGGACCGGCTGATGTATTTGAGCACACAGATGTGCTGTGGCTTGCTCAGTGGCAGCACCTGCATGAGCCCAGCAGAGGTGCTGACAAACCTCCCAGGCTTCTTTCACCTTCCTTTTGCCCCTTCAGGCTTGCTGCTCATCTCTCTAGAGAGGGCAGGTGCAGGGGGCATTTGCTGAGGGAGCATCTGTCCCCTGTCTCCCGCAGTGAGAAGGTGATGGGTCAGGCAGAAGCCTCTCAAAGGGGCTGGATGCAGCCCACAGGCTATGAGCTGGACAATGCTGAATTAGTTAAAATCACATGGACACAGCTGGTATGGAACATCCAGCTACACACTTGCACAAAATACCAATTAGTTCATGCAACTCTAATGTAAGTTCACCTTGACTGTTACAGGTTCTATGTGACTATGGTTTCCTTTTTGAAAACTTGTGGTTTGCAATACTGCACTCTAACTACAAATTACTGACATGAAAAAATCTTCTTTTGGCTGAAGAAAAAGTGCCAGCTCAGTAATTACTTTATGCAGAGATTAAGCTGCTTCAGCTATACCTCATAAGAGAAGATGGCGTAAACTGGTCTTAAAATAGTATTAACATTGTGGTTTTAACTTACTTGCTAGGTAGGAGAAAAGTCTTTTTGGTTTAGTACCTCAGAAAGTCATGGCAGGGAGTTAAACCGATACAGGGAATACAACAAACCCATCAAGTCAAGTGTCATCCCGGGACACAGCTTAAGAACCTCTGGAGCATGCAGGCCAAGATGCAAATTCTGTTAACTGCACACTCAGTTGTCTGCTAACATACTTATCCAGGCTGAATCAATTTAGCATCTTTTTTTTTTTTTGAGTAATCACTGAAATATTAGGAATACTTCTAGATGATCCCAACAGGAGTTATACCTTAACTCCCTTTAAGATCTGACAAAATATATCTATACTTCCAAGATAAAGAAAGAAAGAAATTATGGTTAGGTGTGAAGCAGGAATGCTGGTCCAGAGACTGTGCTGTCCAGACCTTCAAAAATCTTACAAAAATTGTGACTTTTTTATCATTCAGTTATTCTTCAAAGACTTGGGGGATACTGAGTTGCACATTAATATTAAGTCTACGAACACACTCACTGGATAGAAATAAGACTCAATATAATCCCTTTTTTGGGAAGAAACACATTTGTACATCCTACTCCTTAGTGAAAAGCTTAAATAAAAAGCTGAAAGAGAAGCAGTTGATTGTGAGTAAACCTTGTTAAAACTGTATATCAAAACAATCTTTACAAACCTACTGCTGCATTTTCATTAACTTTGAAGTGGGATATAATTAATGTTTTCAGAGTTTTTGGTCTCTTAAAGAAAAACAGATATTTTCCTTGATATTTTTTTCTGGAAACCAACAGCTAATAAGCCTGTTGCAATTCAAGGTAGAACACTTGAAGCAGCTGCTCAATTAAAATTGTTTTTCCATTTGTCAAACAGTGGAGAAATAACAATATATTCCAAATCTATTACAAATTGAACAACAGGATATTAACAAAGCAAGTCAAAAACAATTTCTTCCTACGTCAGTCTAAAACTTTTAAATATTTATGAGGTTTTACATTCCTAAATTTAACAGGAGTGCCATAATCCAAAATAACTGCTGAATTAATAGCCAGGAGATAACATTTGTATAAAAGAACCATTTGCTTTATAACAGCAATAAAGGAAACAACAGAATTATGAGTGCAGAGCCTAATTTGAATAATGTTAAAAAAATGATATGTTGTGGGGCTGCAGCAATATTCTGGCTGCACCTGGCATTGACTATCCTCTGCTTCTTAGGCTAGAAATGCAAAAGTCCAGGGTTTAAAGGAGAACACGAATTAAAACTTCGTTTTTTTAATTACAGAGATATAATATAATATTAATAACACAGAATACTAAAACATATTCCTCCTTTAAATTTTGCAGTGCTGCAGGAAAAAAATTCACTGGATTTCTTAAAATAAACAGCAATAGCCTCTCTCTCTTTCAGGAAAACAGAGAGGATGAAAGTACCGTGACAGCAAAAGGAAGGGGCAGGTAATTAAAATTAAAGTTACAGTGAAATTGTTTTTTAAAGCACCCCAGTGATTTAGAATCACTTAAAAGGCAATGGGTTTTTTTAACATTTTGAAGTTCATTTTCCCCTTTCTAAAAACAATTAAGAACATTTTACTCTGCAATCTTTTTACCCTGTGAATCAAGAAATTTCAATGCTCTTTGTATCCTAGAGGAAAACTCACATGACTCTTCTATGAGCTTATGGCAAGTTAAGGCCGGATGTGCCTCCTCTGGCCACATTTCCATACCCACAGTGCTAACCCAAAAATTTGTCTCGAAAAAAATCAAGAACACAAATTTGTCTGAGCACATGGAAGGCAACTGGTCTTGCCTAATAAATACAAACTCGGCAGGTGCCAGACTAGGAAAATATCATGAGTCGTAGGTAACTTGAAAAAGAGGATGTCATGCCTCCAAACAAGAGCGGGAGCATAAGATCTGTGGTTACTCCATGCTCAGGCATGCATGGAGTATGGTGGAATAGGTAAGAGACAAGGGGTTTGTTGAGCCTTAGTTTCCATTAGCCATCACAAAAGGCCAGTGTCATTAATGACCCTCCTACTGCAAAACACGTGGAACATCAAAGTGGTTTTCACCACACAGTCGCAATTCTGGCCACTACAAAACACAGCCTATGGGAACAAAAAGCCCCTATTTTTGGTTCAGTAATAATAAGCCTTTGGGCTTCTGTGGATGAGTAAAGCCTAAGAAAGAAAATGCTTATTCAGTGATTTAGTACTAACTCATCTGAGAGCATATTCTTCACAATCTTTTGTATCCATATTTGATAATGTGGTAAAATTAGATGTAAAGAAACTGGTGAGTTCTTCCCAAAGTATTCTTCCTTTGTAAAATGTGTACTACCATGGTAGCAGTCCAGCTGAACACAGAAAACACTGATATCCTACTTTTCCATGTCATCTTAAAATTTCTCTACTTCAGTTTTAGTACCTGTGTGGATAAGACATCAGTTTATGCAAGGGAAGTATTTTGAAACACACTGATAAGTATATTAGTATGGCTTTGTTTAAGAAAAAGGTAAATTCTGCCATTTGATATACTCAGCTTCCTTCCTATGCAGTACCAGAACTATTCTGTAACAGCAACCTCCACTTACTGAATGTAGTCCACTTTTTGCATAGCCTTATTTGCAGTGGCATGTGGAATGATCAGAAAGGTCTCCTCATCAGAAAATACTGCCAGACTGACGGAAAGAAGTAGCAAGAAATTTGATTATATTTAACACATATAAAGTTATCTCATAAAATATATATCCCAATGATATATAAATGGCAAAATAATGTGGTGCACATCTTAAATCCCAGGGGCACACTATTCGAATAGCAGGTCAGGATGTGACCTAATGTACACTCAAGTGAAACTGGAGCTCCAGACAACATGACACACAGAGAAGAAATAAAATTGCCTTTTCAAGTATCTCTTCATCTCAAATCTCTCTCGGAAGATTAGGATCTGAAAAACCTTAAAGGATGATCATCAAAAGCTGAAGAGAAAGTATCAAAGTGAAGAATACCGAAATGTGATGCCTTCATTATCTCTCACATAATCTTCTATGATTCCACGAAGCCATTTCAAAGACATCATTTTCTGATGGCAAAGATTTTTATTTGTGAAAAGTTCTTTTCATACATAAAGGCCTCTAAAACATTAGCTTATATTTATAGCTGCAGGCAGGCATCTTTTAAAATATATCTTTATAGTCAGTTCCTAGCAGCAGTGGACAGATTTTGTACTTCTTCATAGCCATGGAAGACCAAAGCCTGTTATATGCCAGTCTGACACGTTTACTCTCTCCAAAAGAGAGAGACTCAAATGTTGCAGCTCCAGCATGTTTAATGCCCAGAGCAAACTGGCTTTTAAAGGCCTCCATCTGTTACTGGAGACTGCGGATGGCAACTCTGCCCTTCACTGCACTGAGTTAGCACCTCTTTTCCAATGACCAACTGAAGCAGAGGCAGGACACTGGCATTAGAAGGGAATTTTCCAATATCTACAGTAAAGGGAAATGACTGATGTGTATTTTCCTCTTGATTTTGATTCTAATTATTTTTTAAACATGATTATCACAGGAGCATTGCTGTGCCTTCAGTAGTGAAACCACCCAGAAACACAGCCTCATTTAGTTTGGAGACAGCTTTTGAGACCAACCAGTCATATGCCCCTGCCCCAAGGACACCTCATGCTGCCATTTAAACACACTTTGCAGCTGTCAGATCTACCAGACACCTTTGATGTTCCAGTCTCTGTGAATGTATTACATCTGAGCAGTTGGATGAAAGGCATGGTGGAACAGGATTTGTGTATTTTTTACCTCCTCAGATTAACCCTGCAGAGAAACAGAGGGTTGCAGTTGAGATCAAATGCCCAAACTCTGCCCCAGGTCCCACAGTAGGTGTCTGAGCCTTTTGCTGGAAAAGGTCATTCCTTGATTTAGTCAAAGTTTTACATCTGTAAACCAAGAATAATTCAGTACCTGCATCCAGCTTCAAAATCTGCAGCTGAAGCATGTATATGTATGTAGTGCAATTGCTCCACCTTAGAATGGCAATTTGCAGTTTAAGATGTACTTTAGACATGAAATGCAGAACAAAGAAAGTTGCATTTAGACTTGTTTCAAAAAGTTGTGTTTGGTTTAACCATTTACCAAATATAATTACTGCTTAGTATGATGCTGGTATTCCTTTTAATTAAAAGCGAAACTTCAAGGCATTAAGAAAACTATTTAGTCTGCTTCTTCTAACAGAATAAGAAAAGTAGCCATCAAGCAATATATCACCAATACATCACTATGAAATATAGCATTTAGGATTTTTTTTTTTAAAATTATCATTTAGTGTGGGCTTAGGACAAAAGCATGGTATTTAATTTCTGCTTTTGGGATAAAACTGTATGTGCCTGAGGAAAGAATTTTTCTTCTTATAATTTTAATTTTAAAAGGGCAAGGGAAGGTATGTCATTACAGGTATGTTACACATGCTATTTCCAAAGCTAGCCCCAGAATTACAGCTAAAAAGCAGAAAACATTTTGAATATTTCTATCAGTCAATCCTATCTGAACATATCACATTCTGAAATTGAGACCCATCAAAAAGAAATAATACATTTCAGAGATAAAAATGACATATAAAATTTTGTTACAAACTATAATAGACAGAAAAAACGTTATTTTATGTTACTAAAAATCAATCCTTGATGCTAGAGTTCTCTCCTAGTACACAGAAAGAAAATATATGGCAGCCTATAAAAGGAACAAGAAATTTTGATTTTAAAAGAACAGAGGCATAAAATAAAAGCAATTAATGGTCTAGGCATCTATTATTCTTAAAGCCAAAGTCCATAACCACAGCAGCCTAGGACTGGAGTTTTACAGGGCATGCACATTGGACACAATGATCTCCCAAGGCGCGCTGGGGAGTGTTCACGTCCCTTTGGCTGATGGTGATTAGGAAAGAACCAGAGTGTCACATACTGCAGGCTAGCAACTGTCGAGTTTTTATGACCATCAGTGCAGATGAGAAGTTTGTACAAAAGGGTCTATTCAGTCTCTGTTTCAGAATTTCAAACAAACACAAGCAGCAAACCTAGGGCAACTATTTCTCTGCACTACAAAAGTGTCAGGCTGCCATTTCCCACAAAGCTTTACTTGGTTTTGGTGGCAAAAAGTCAGCTTTGTTACTTCACATGAAGAGCAGAATGGGTAATGTGGACTGACCCCCCTGCTTCACGCCTGTAAATTTGGAAGGGTGAGGAAAGTGGGATACAATGTAGCCTTTTCCTACCCATAAAGTGGAGGAAAAGTTCTAGCTCCTTCCTTGAAGACTCAGAAGAGGAAAAACACAATTAAGGGTGCAAGGAGCAGAGACAAGTTCTTCTCACGGTGGACACGATGTGAAGGATGGGGGGAGCTCACACATTTGGTGACAAGCAGCCCAAACTGTGCCCTGGAACTCGCAGTTGGGCACACAGAGGAAGAGAGCATGTGAAAAAAAGTGAAGGGGTTGCCAAGATGAGACACTAAAAAAAAACAAAAACCAAACCCAAACCAGAACCTCAAAAATCCCACCAGAGCCACAGTGGCATGTGCACTGCTATGACACTATTTTTGTGATCCCAGCACACTCCAGCAGCTCTCAGTGCCCCAAAGCCAGCATGCAGGAACACAGTCCCGTGTCATCCTGGGGCCATGGTGGTGCTGCAGGGCACAATGGCACTGGATGGGATTTCCTGGGAGCCACTGGAATTTTCTTTCCGAGCAGCTGTGACAAATCAGGCTGGCAGTACAGTGACTGGTGGGGAAAATTATGCAAATGTATGAGTGGGTTACTGCTCCACTGGGGAGAAAGTCCTATTTCAGACCTGCTAGAGTGACAGCTATAGGAGAATACTGTCAGCTGGACAATAAAGAATATTGACAACACCTTCAACCTTACAACGTACCTTCACAGGAATCCTGCAGAGAACATTTCCATGATTCTCCTTAAAGTACATTTTTGTCTATTTCTCCTTACTTTTTGTCAAGTTCTGATTGCAGGTTTAAAAGAAATCCATCCATCCTATTTTGAACCCATAAATCACTCCCTAGGAGCACTCAGGACTGCCCAAAAGAGCTCTCTCCCCAAACCAGAGGTTCCTCTCACTACAGCTTGACAAGCCGAGGCTCATCCCATGGGAGGCAGGGCAGGCTGAACTCTGAGCCCAGCTCCTCTCCCCAGAGCAGAATGTACATTTTCCACTGCCCCTTTCATCCTCAAAACCCCCTAGCAGAGAAAGCCTAAGCACCCTGCACTGCAGCACGACCTCTGGTTCACACACAGCTCACAGCCTCAGCACCAAAAGCTTTTTGACAAAACCCAAAATGTGCAGATCCCATTCTTTCAACAAAAACCAAATAATAGGCACTTAAATCTTACACTTATTTAGTTCCTTATTTACTACCCACATTCTATGACCTTTATAAATTTTCTCTGAACAAAAGTTGCTTTCATATATCACTACTTTGAGGTAAAAGGCTGCAATACAGCCATAAACACTTGGTTCTTGACATTCATATTTTAAATACATGTATAAATTATGCTGCTATGTATATATTACAGCTTTTTCGTGCCACTCCTCACAGCAACAAGTTTCTTTTGGGAACAGCAGAGGTAGCACAAGTAGTTCTGGAATCAGCTTAACAGTGGAGTTAATGAAGGCCATACATGGATGGATTTTTTTGTTATTTTTGGGGTGGGGTTTCTGTGTGCCCCGAGCTTGTTGCAGGGACAGAACACAGCTGAGTGGCAGCAGACAAAGCAGGGGTAGGCAAGTTAAGCAACAACCAAGCAGCCTGTTGTATGCACATGCAGATTATGATGGGGGTGTGTGTGCTATAGTCAATTTCTCATACATGTAAAGTTTAATTTAAATTTGAAAGACTAAACCCACAGAACTAGTGACACAATTTTTCTTAGAAACTGTATTTACTCTGTCAGGGGTTTTGCCCAGACTAAACCAATAGCAGACTCCACCCTGAGCAGACAATGAAACAGTGTAATAAAGAACCTATACAAGACAGCAATTACAAATATTTTTGCACTTAATATAGGCTAGATAATGTTTTGCTTGGATGACCCAGTCCCATACATCCCAAATTGATCTAGAAAACAAGTGTGCAGTCAGGGAATTTTTTTCTTTCAAATAATCCCAGAGCTTAAGTTAATACTGCATAGAAGCATGGTCACTCACACACTCAGCCCTTTCAGTACAGCCTCATTCTCACCAGCTGATGGAGGAATGAAAAAAAAAAAATAAAAGAGCTGGATATAACATGGCTGAATCCATAAGGATATTTCTCAGTCTCTCAGTGACCAGTGACACGTGTAAGAAAGACATGCTGCCTTGTGCTGGGAATGTATTCTAGCACATGCACACACACAGACATGATGATGGTGTGAAATTGCACTGGCATTACATTTTTTCAGTATTTTACGGCTTTGCTGCTTGGCGACCAGCCTTAAAGTGGAGCAAGGATGGCACCCAGTGGCCAAACAGATTCATCTCAGAAAACTATGTCTCCCAGTCCTCACTTTGGAGATATAACTTATAAAAATATTCTAGCTTTAATAGCAGCTCATTGGAAATGTTGAAAACCTTTAAAGGACACTGCCTTCTTCCTTTGGGGGACATTTAAGTTTCTTGCTGTAAAATATTCTCTAAAAAAGCCTGTAGAAATATTGCCATTAAAAATTTAAAATCAACACAAGCAAACATTTATGACAAACAACTGCTTGGAACTGGAACGCTGCATAGAGGCATAAATAAAGAAAAATATGTTTTCCATTTATAGGGTATATGCTAAGGAAAAAAAAAACCTGTTTTGAAATTCAGTACAACTAAGTTTTCAATTTTAAAATTAGCCTTGATAAAATTAATTATTTAATTTTTAAATTAACATTGATAATCAAAGTTTCTATCTAAATAAAGTTTGATGCAAAGCAACTTGATTTTTTAACCAGAAAATTCCTAGTTATAATTCTCAGCCTACTGGGGCTACAGAAGAAATCAAGCACAGATAAATAAGGAATAATTTAAAATGTGAACTATTATGCCTTTTTTATAGATTTCTTTGAAAATTTCTTTCTTCCATGAGATGAAATAAACACTGCAGTCGTCTTTCTGGAGCAGTTGGGAATACAGGTCTCAGAAGAGTGAGCTGTCACAATCAGGGCCAGCCCAAGGGATGTCTTATCAGCTCTGTGGGGAATAACTTTCTCCTCTTTGGTGGCAAAAGAACCATGATAAAGTCACACTGAAGAACTCCTACATTACCATCTTTCACTGAAGTACCTCAGATTCTTAAGTTGTGCTGGCCCACTTCCAGTGCATGAGTCTTTGCTAGACAAATTTTTCTTCCTGTTTGAAAATCTTTCTAAATAGAAATTCCCAAGTCTGTCATGTCTGAAGTACACTACTTTATTATTTGACAAGTGTTAATATTTTTTCTTTTTTCATCCATCAGCTATACCTCTGGCTTGCATGGCAATTTAAATGTATTCTATGCCTTAGCATTTTTTGCATGGTTGCTGGCTAAATAGTGTAGCAATGTTGAATTCTGTTTATTCCTTGATGTTTTCCATCTGACAAGGGATTCTTATGGAGCATGATGACTGATCAGATTGAAGGACAGACTACAGGTCTGTTGGGTAATAAATCATTTCATCTTCACTTGAGAGCAATGCTGTCTTCCAACAATTGCTTTTTCT
Organism: Aegithalos caudatus; assembly: GCA_013389925.1. Taxonomy (NCBI): domain Eukaryota; kingdom Metazoa; phylum Chordata; class Aves; order Passeriformes; family Aegithalidae; genus Aegithalos; species Aegithalos caudatus. The sequence goes on from WEIU01017847.1 coordinate 112,985, forward strand.
AACTTGTTTTTCTGAGCATTTTCAAGACCAATTGTGCATATGGAAAACAGATGCAAGAAACACAAAATTTCCCCTGTGAATAACAAAAAGCCAGTATCTGAGAGCAGCATAGTAGCAGCGTGCTTTTTTTTTAGTATGGACAACTTAATAATCCTAAGTGTTTTATTACTTCTCTGCTGAAAATGTCTGTTGTTTAAGTATCACTGTATTACTGTGCATAATTACTAAGAAACTGAAAAACAGCCACTATTAAAGGCAGTAAGTCAGTAATATTTTTCAACTACTTGCAATTTTTTCCAGTACTGTAAATATTAGAATGTAGCAGAAATAATTAGAATTATCTAGATCAATTGAAATCTATTTCAGCTTTAGAGAAGAAGGCTTTTTAAAGCAACTAGTAAAAAGACTTTTGATCATGCACATATTTTGATTTTCTGTTATTTTAATTGACTAAAGCTTATTACTTTTTAAGGTATTTAATGAGGAGATTTAAGCTCTAGTCTAACTATGAAGTAGCTGATCTTGGAAACAGTAATTTATTATTTAATATTTCTAGTTACTGTGTGTCCTTACTCTGCAGTTAGACTATAAATGTTGATTTTTCACTTTTTTTTTTTTCAATCGTAGCCCTTAAGATCCCTTCTCTTTAACCTAAAGTGTAAATGTATCCAAAGATTACTCTGTGTAGCATAAACGTGCTGGAATAAAGATATTTTGCTTTTGCATATTAAAAAAATTCCACAGAAGTTCCTTGACTCCTGCAATGCCCTTGCCCTGAAGCAATCCAGACCAGAATTTATTCCTTGCTGAAAGACACCTATCCCTTAAAAAAATTAATTTAATGACTTGTGCTAAACTCATAAATTAACAGAAAAAGTTGTCTGGGCATGGGTATATGATTAAATTGTGGGCTTTATCTAGCTTCCAGGTCCCAGGCTTCTTTCTTTTGCCTTAACTCTCCCAAATCATATATAGTTTTTCCTCGAGAGAAATATTTATTTTAAAACAGGATTTACTTATCTCCTACACTAGAAAATAAAGTGGTTTGGTGCAGGCTTATCATATAAATGCAATATGGTTGCATCTCACAATTTTCTTTCAGTCTGAAAGTAGAATTGTTGAAACCTTTCACAGATGTTTTAATATTTCTGTGCCCTCTTTGCAAATGGGAAACCAGAACATGAAGCAGTGCTCTGCCCTGCTGGGATGATTGGGCAGCACAAGGACAAGGAACTTGCCCAGTTGAGTGCAGATATTCAGAGGGCAGATCTGTGCTCAGCCACTGCAGCCTCCCCTGAACTCCTGCAGAGCCAGCAGGCAGGGCTGGCTGGACCCACGAGGGCAGCTCAGTGCTGGAGCCTCACCAGGCTGAAGTACTCCTTGTGAACCTTCCTGGAACTGCATCCTGGAAAATTCATATGCCATTTGCCCTGGAGGGAAGGTAATATTTTACTCTGGGAGCTCACCTGAAATAATAAATATGGCCATTTTAGAAATTTTACAAGAGGAATCCCTTTGGTGACCTTTTGCAGCTGTTTAATCTCATCTTGATTACCTATGAAGCCAATAAACTCAAATGCTGAAATTTTAATAAAACCGGATGTTAAAGTTTTTTAAACCAAATTCAGAATTTCCACTAGCTTTTTCAATTGCTATTCCTTCAATTAGGGTAGACACTGTAGTATGGCACCAGTCTAGCAGGACAGCTCCAGAAATAACTCCTGAAAGGTGCCTCTCATTCATCTATCTTTATTTCTGATAAAACAGCTCATGAAAGAAAATAAGCAAAACCCCTCAGGGAATATTATTTGAACCAAAAAAACATACCCCTGTGGTGCACTCCTTTCTGCCTTGGTGAGCTGCACATTGGAGATTCCCTGACCTAGAGAACATCAGTCTCAATTTTCCTTCTGCTAATTCCTCATTTTAACTCATTAACATCTACACTGATAGGCCATATAGTTAAACTACAAGTCTGCTGAAGAGAGATTTTTATCAGATTAAAAACTCCACCCTAATTTCATTTGATGTCTCTAAATCCAGACATTTTATGAGAAAACACCATGAATAATCTTTCCCTAATTCATTTCTCCATGCCATTCCCTGTTCACTGAAATGGGAAAAAATTGAACTACAGAGCACTTGTCTGAAGTCAGATGACAGCCTCACATTTCAGAAACTAGTATAAATGCTTTGTATTTTATTTTATCATTGTTTGTTATTTTCAGTATATGCAGTGTGTTCTTGACTTCTTATTTCAATGACAACTGAAGACATGGGCACATGTCAAACTGTACAAAATAAGGTAGTACAATAAAGACCTTGGTTTCATGAATTATGAGACTCTTAAGACAGTGCATTAGTTCTTGTCTTACATGGGCCATGGATGTAGAAAACCAGAGAAATAAACTCTGTTTTACAGCTTGTGATCATGTACCTTTCTCAAAAGGGAAAAAGGGAGCACAAATCAATATTAACACTTAAGCCCTGGTTACACTCAAAGTTTTTTCTTCAGTTTTTTCCTGTTGTTTCTATCCTGAGTGAAACCTGATCAGCTGGAATATCACTAGGGAAAAGCTCAGTGCCAGCCTGCACCCTGCAGTGACAGCCAAAGGGAGTGTGTGTGAGCAGCCTTGGAGGCCAGGCTGGAAAATCCTGCAGCGTGTGAGGAGCTCCGTGCTTCCCCACACATGGGGCAGTGCTGATGCTGCAGTGGGACTGCTGTTGTGGGTTTTGGGAAACACAGGGTACCAAACTGATTGACACAGCAGTGCCATAAAAAAAGCAGCAATGCATACCTGTCACCCTGTTCTTTTGCTGTTCTTTTAGCCTTCTGATAGTTTACATATTTGGGAGTCCGTTTCTCACACGTTTTCTGTAAACAATATTATTGTTGACATTTCCTTCAGGTAGGAGGGACAATTGATGGACAATTTCTAAGACCAGTGGAATTGAAGAGGTTGAACTCTATCTTCCAATGTGGTCCCTTTCTCTGAAATGTATATAAGGGGAAGTGAAAAAGGTAAAGCTCTCTTCTTCTCTCACTCTGATTTTGTCATCTCTGTTGTGTCATCCTGTCGTCCTGTAGTGCATCACATACCCCCATAATCTATGGCAATATTTCATAAATGGTCCAAAATAAAGGCCAGATTGCCTTTCTGATGTTTAATTACTGAGGAAGACTATGAACTAATTATGATAAACTACTAAAAATTGTTTAACTCCAAGCTTATAATAGTAATTAAAGTAGTTCTAAATTGAAAGATGACATCACAGCAGAGCCAAGGAATGCTTTCCCTATTGTTTCAAATATTGAAGATAAAACCAGTACAAAAATTTCATTTTTTTTCATTGTGCTGCCCATTGTTATATATTTAGGGTTGCATAAGGCATGAATAACTCATACATAACTCACTCCAAGTATTAAATTCAAATAGATCCATCATCTTTCATGGATTCAACTGTTTACACTGTCATATACAGTAGCAGTCTTAAAAGTTGTTTCTTTTTTTGGTTCAACCCTTTTCATCATTCTGTAGTTAAATGAGTGTTTTTAAGAAAGACAGAGAAGCCTCCCTGTGTGAAGGTAGATCTTAAATAGCCACACCTCGGGGTACAAAACTGAGAAATGCAGAAACTGTTATTCGTGCTACATTTTGAATTGAAGATTCTGTGAAGCAGGTGATACATTATTTTCCATTGTGTATCTCTCCTGTGTGCTGTTTGACCTAAAAAAAGGGAATCTCTCCCAGGGCTATAAATAATGCATCACAGTCATTAAATATTGATCTTGCTTATGCCATTGACAGCTGCGCAATTAGGCTTGCTTCTCAAAAATAGCTTCTTGTACATTTCCCATAATAGGACAGCGTTTGCATATTCTCTTTGGAAACTACATTGGCTAAATTTAAAGGTGATGTGTGTTTGTGGGGCTGCTTGCTAAGTCACAGGACTTGCTCATTATTGTCTCATAAATCATAAAACTCTTGCTATAAATATCCTGTCCTGGACACAACTCTGCATTCTCTACTCATGTACCTATATTTGTCTAACACATAACTATATTTAGGCTTGCAAAACCTGAATTTCAGTAAGAACAAACCTGGCACTACAGGACAATTCTATAGGATAACTTCAATCTCAGATTAATCAGACTTCAAGTGCCTTATCTATTCCAATGACAAAAATGTTTATAGCACTAGCACTGGTGCACAGCAGAAATGAAAGAATAGCCTCAAATCTAAAATACAAGGGAGAACTGAGTTGCCAGAGTTTTTTAAATCATAGCTATTTCTAACTTCTTGGAAATAAAATTAATATTGATAAGACTCTTCTTCCATGGATTCATGCATTACTTTAGCTTATCCTGCCAAAATTCAGTTTGAATTTAGCATAGTTATGTAGATGCAAGAGAGGAGATGCACTGTAATAAACCAGGCTGAAAACTTTGGACATTCTAAGAGAAATTTGCACTCAAGGTGTTTTTTTTTTTATTTTACTTGCAAATGCCTATGAAAAGTAAAGTTTACGTTTTCTTTCTGTATGTGGAGGAATGGTATCAGAAATCCACCTATCAAAAGAATGCAGCACATACCAGAGAACCTAAAGAATATTATGCAGTTTGTATGAATTTAATGGTAGATTTAATTTAAATATTTTTAAGCTGTCACAATCAAAATCTGAAAATTAAAAAAAAAAAATCTAAAAACTTTTGGAAGCCAGTTATATTACATGGTCCATTTTCATGCCCTCATGTTTTATTGTTCCATACTGTGAACTTAGCTCTATTTTTCCAGCTCTACCAGCAATAGTGCTTTGCACTTTTCCCCAGATAAACATCTGGAGAAAGGTTTAATATCTTAAGGTTTTCTTATTCTTATTAATTATTTCTTCATTACTTCTTAGATGGGATTATAAGAAACAGAAAGAAATGTTATTTATTTTACAGAACCTGGTCACAGTGATTATGCTTAATTCTTAAAAAGATACCAGATATGTTTGTGAATTTGTATGTTAGTGAATTCATCTGCCAACAGTAAGAAATTATTGATGAAATTTCGAGTAAGAAATCACCTTTAACTACTCTTGCTAGGCTTTCTATAATGAAATAAAATAATTCACTGGTAAAAGCGAGAGGAAAAATAAACTTCAAGTACACTTGCAATTTTTCACTTTTTATCAGAATATTCTTGAGATCCTAAGCAAATAAAAATGAATGGAAAAACATTTTATGAAGACTATAAAAAATGAGATTACAAAGAGGGAAAGAAAAAAACCTGTACTGCAAGACTATGTAATTATTTCCAAGATCCTGGGGTCCAGTTCCAGTATGCTTGGGATAATATGTTGAGAAGCTGTCAACTCAAATGTATTGTCACTCCAAAGTCATTAATTACTGCTGGGGGTTGTCATTCAGGAGCCAACAGTGATCTCCTGGCATCACTCTCATTTAGATGTTTCTGTCATGTGTGTGTCTCTGCTCTGAGTGAAGCAGGACATGGGGTAAATCCTGACAGGCCTTTGCTCTGACATCTGCCAATAAATCACACACAGAGAGGGGACACTGCCAGCCCCAAACTCCCCCAGAGGGAGGGATGGTTTATTAGCTAGCCAAGTCTAGAAGATGACCCTAATATAACAAAGGGCTTATACAAAATACAACCATACAACAAACAGGGAAAAGAGCAGTGATTTCAGGGTAGGATGCCTCGGGAGACCTCAGCAGAGAGGCTGGCTGTACGCAGGGAGGTGGGAGCAATTTCATCCCACAGATGGATGGCCCTCTCTGGGATGAGCCCTGTGCCACAGGCCCACAAGTCATGCTGGTTGTCTCTGGGTTTTTGTTCTTTTGTTTTGTTTACATCCTGTGGTGTAAAAGCATTAACAAAGACTACTTGAGACTCATTTTGTCAGGCACTGAAAGTGAGACAACTGTATATAGATATGGAAAAGGGATTTTTCTGAAGAAATAGCCTCACTACTTTGAACATAGCTTAGTTCTGTTCCTTGTTTTCTCACCTATGTTCTTTATAAGAAATGTATCTTTTTTGAGTTATATCTTTTGGCGTTATTACTGAATAAATGCTTTTCATTTCCTTTTACCTTATTATTAGCCATTAAATGGATAGTCTCATGCCTTCAAGGTAAATGGATACTGAAAAGACATTTCTTACTTGGAGACTGGTCTATTAATGAAGTCACCTGGGAAAAGAAGTTTAATAGCTTCTCATCACATGAGCATCTAAGTCCAAAGAGTAACACAGCATGCTGTTACTTCAACTACAGAGACTATAAGGAGACTTGTCTTTCAATGGCTGACAGTAATTAAGTATGGAACTCTGGTACATACAAAAATACTGGTGGAATCCTGAGAGTCATTGAAACTATATTACAGATGCTTATTCTAAGGTAAATGGAAATACAAAAATAAAACAGAAAACTGATGGTCCTTTATCCCTTTCTTTCCTCTTTCCCAGCAGTGTTCAGTTCTTTTTGCCAAATGCTAAATACAACTTACTGTGCTCACAAAAGTATTTCCTGCAGTGTTGGATGATCTTCAAGCATGCTGATTCCAGCAATACTGCAGTAATCTCACCTTCAGCATACACAAGTGTGGCTAATCATACCAGTAACTACAGTGGAGGGAGGATATTACACCCTTATCCCCAGGTATCGATACAGATACCAGGCACAGCCATCATTTGGGCAATAACCTACAAACATTGACTAGCAAGAGCTGCCCTTCCTCAGCCCAGATCACTCACCAGTATCAGCTCTATGCCAGGCACGTGTTCCCCCTTTCACCACAGCCATTCCTGTGGTGCAGAAAGCAGGTTGCAGCCTGACAGCCAAATGTCAAAATAACCACCCAACAGCTATTTTTGATCCAGACAGATTCCAGGGCTCCAGAGCAAGGGAATGCCAGCAATATGGGGTCACAAATGTCCAGATCTCCTCTCCAGACCTCACTACGGTCTCTGATGCACTTTGTATCCAGGAGACCAAGAGTGATTCCCACCCTGAGAGCCTTCCTAACAGTTTTGAGGAGCTCTCTACCAGCATTGCCTCCTCACAGCCAAGGGAAGCATCACCAAACTCCCCAAGTGCCTCCTTGTCACAGTAGGACACGAAATAAAGATGTCCAGTCAGCAGGCAGAAGAGAATCAGAAGGCTTTATTTACAATTCATCCAGCCTTTTTATAACATGCTGCACTGAAAAGGCACATTATTGGTCCATAGGATTGACACCTCTCTCCATTGGTTAAGTAACAAAAATAGCAAACAACACCTGGGAGAGAGGTTTGTTTACACAAAGTAGTTTGGGAAAAAGGAAAACTGTTGAAAAGTTTCCCTTGGGAAGAGCTAGCAATTCTCAGGCTCAGAAATACGGGGCCCACACCTCCTCAAGCAGGAAAAGACAAACAGTCTATCACAAAAGCAGCTCTGGAGTGCTGGCAGTGATGGAAGATCAAGGTCCCTGTTCTTCCCACTTTCTAGCCCATGGCAAGGCAGGATTCAGTGAGAGCATGTAGCTTGGTCCCTACCCATGCTACACTCAGAACAAATCCCCTTCACATTCTGCCAAGTGCTCTTACAGGAGTTAGAAAATCCCCCTGTCCAGCCTTCTGAGCCTATGCACAATTGGGATAGTGAATGCTCCACTGTTTTAGTAAACACAGGGCAGCTCCCATGCTATAAGCATGGAAAGTCTCCAGTTGCTTTCTTTTTCTCTAGTCTCTCTCTTATTTCCTATGTGGTATGATTTCCATGTGATGGTTCCTGCTGAGGAAGCCATCAAACCCACCCTGACATGCAGTTCCAGTAGCTGCTGCTGGGACAATGGGACTTTGCTGCTGTGCACCCAACACTGCAGCTCTTTATCCCCTGAAAGAAAATTTCCACCTTCTCTGCTTTACAGCCTTATATATAATATATCCAGTGTAAATAAATTTTTATTAAGATTTTCTGCTTATGATGTAAGCTTCTCTTGGATAAACTAGACAAATATTAATTTACTGTTATAGTTTCAGAAATAAGTATATTAAAAACTTAAATCTTACCTTGAATTTATCAACTTCTGCCTTCGAACATGTTGCATGGTAAGACAGCACCTGCCCCAGAACAAAAGACAAAAACCATTTTTGTACACTTGACAAGTAGCAATATCAGGGCTCCATACTGCAGTTGAATCATTTGTGTTTAAAGCAAATTTAATTAGCATTTGTGTGATAATTCAGTTTTGATTGACAGCATGTAATAGCTAATTACAGGTTATCAGGCATACATTTGGCAGTTATACTGCAGGGAATTTTATAGGGAACAATGAACAGTAAGTAATTTAATATTATGAGGATTCCTACATTGTTCACCTGAGGTTCTACAATCAAAAAGAAAGAATTTAATGTAAAAATAACAGTAGATTTACAGACTTTAAAAAATACCTTTTGCTATACTGAAAAGCTTTAATGCCTATACTAGTGGCACATCACTGCATCCAAATATCAGCACCTCTATGCTGTGTCTGACATTCTCCTCATATAAAGACATTCTCTTGATATTCAAATAAAATACACAAAATACTGCACACCTGCTCTTGTTACCTCTAACTATGCATCCATTTATATGTAGCCCATTCTGTCCTTGTGGGTGATACCAACACTGAACAAGCACTGCAGAAGGTGCAAGAGCCATCCCTTGTTCTGGACCCACCATGGTCTGGCTGTGCATGGGATGAGCTGCTGGTCCTGAGGGAGCTCCCAGAGCACCCAACAAGGACAGGTCCTCCTCCCTGCTCTGCAACACCTCACCTGCTGGTGTGCTAAAGCTTTGATACAGGCTTCTCACTTTGAAATAATTTTCACCTATGAATGTCTCTGCTATTCATACAAACACCTAAACTGTGTCTCACAGGGCTTTAAATTGCAATACCTTGTAGCAGTAAGTCCCAAGATGTATTTACTCTTATCAGTTTTAGAGATGTCACCTTTTACAGTAACAGGAATTCATTCCTGCACTATAAAACGATAAATAAAAAGCATAAACTCATTTGTTCTGTACCCCATTTTACTTTGTATAGTTATACATCATGTCCTTTCTCAAATAGTATTCATTTTTCTGTCCAACCATGCTGCAACTTCTCTCAGAAATTGGTAAGATTAGACAAATGACATCTTCTGCTATGACAGATTACAGTTAATACCAAAATTCTCATCAAGCTTCTCCTTGATATGTATTCATATATTCCTCTAGACTTTTTCAGTCTTCCTTAATATTTATTATTCTAATCTTTAAATAATTTGCAAATCTTGTGTCCTTAGTATAAAAAAGTATTTAGCCTGGCTTTGAATCATGACAACCTTTCCTGATCATTTATTTATGTTCTGCTCTTCTATTTATTAGTCAATCTTATCAGAATACTATATGAAAACCTGTATCAGTATATATGGGTAAGAATCTTATTATTATATATAACAAGCTCACTTATTTTACATCTGATGTCAATGTGATTTTCAAGTGCCATTCATTGCCATTATAGCTAAATAAATAAATACTAATGAAGTATTCTATTACTGAAAATCCACAGTCCTTCATCTCAGACCATTCTAGTGTTCAGTACTTTTCTCCTGCATCTTCCATCACTTTATGCGAATATTATCAAGATCTGTTGCCCATTTATAGAAAGAATTACCCTTCATTGAAGAATAATGGTTATTTATCAAATCTATACATGTAAGCGATCTGGTTATTAGTCTTCTTTTTAGATCAAAGAAAGAAGCTGCATTTTAAACTAAAAAAAAAATATTTTCTTTTATTTCAGTAGCAAGTAACAAACTTCTATGTGAAGTTTCATTCCTGTGTATGTGTGTGACATCTAGCACTGCTTGTTTTTCTTGCCAGGAGGAGCACTAATTCCAAGGTGTCATATTGCACAAATATCTGGGACGTAAGAGGACTTACACTAATTCATGGTTGTGACATGTAAAGCATGATCTTGCAGGAGGCCTGAAAAGGTAAGCTTTTAACTTTTCCTCCTACATGGGTAGATATATATAAATAATAAAGAAAGCTGCTTATGCTTAGAATTTCTAACACCAACAGTTTTACTGACTTTGGAAAGCCTTAATAGGCCAGTGTGCATCACAGGATACAACCCTACCATACAGATTAATATCTCAAACCATAAAGCAAAGGAGGAAAAAAAAAAGCCTCTTTATAGTAATTCAGTTGGGTTTGAAATTTCTTTTCATTGAAAGAATTTCACGTCTCATTCAGGCCAATGTTATTTTGTGGTTCTTATATAAATGGTACTGCAGAAACTCATAGGAGTTACACAGGTAAAAGGTGCACACATCAGGGATAAGTAGATAATTTTCTTCTATTATCACATGTGAAATTTGAAACAATACCAATATCTTAGTCATGTTACCCTTTCCTCAGAGCAATGTTTTAAGATTAATCAGTCTTGCATAATGCTTTTCAAAAGATCTGAAATTTCATTCAAACTGCTCTTAATTATTGCTGTAGGAATAATGGAAATTTGTAAAACTATCCTCAAAACTCCAGGCTTTTTTCTCACCAAGATTATTTTCAGTATGATCATGTTTAGAATCTCCAGATAAACAATAGACAACAGTGCTATATTGTTGAGTCTGTTAGAGAAGTTTAAATAATCATAATTTTTTAAAATAGAGTTGGCTCTTTTACATGTGACAGTTAGGAGCAAGAAAAGGTTTCACAAAGATGTACACATACGTCAAGAGCCACAGACTGTTTTGCCCAGGATTTCTTCACTTGGTCATACATAATTGTGTTGTTGATACCCAGGCCACAAAAAATAACAAAAGCCTAAAATTTAAAAAGAGAGAAAAAGAGAGTCAATTATTAATCAGTTACAATACCAGCACAAAGATGAATGCTGTCTTAATAATTAAAAGAAATTGCATTGAAATACTAGGAATAATCATGTTTAAGCAGGTTATTTTAAGAATGGAGGTGGGTCACTGGCCTCCAGATGAGAGATGAGATGCCAGAAACTTGTTTTAATTAGGATGATACCTTCTAAGTGAGGATTTCTGAGAATTAATTTCAAACCACAAATATAGACAAGATACTCTCCCCCCATCCCTGGATAGGACTGAAGCAGATTACTGAAATAATACTACTGAAAAGGTATCTTAATGCTGAACTGAATGTCTCTTACTTCAAACAGTCGCTGGTCAGCATCGTCAAAGGATTTCCCATCAAGCCTGTTCAACACTTGAGCTACCCCTTTAGAAAGAGTTAATATGAATTATAATCTTCATTCATTAATGCACAATGCAGAATATTTCATTCATTGGTAAAACATAAACATCATATTTCAGACTAAAAAGTTAAATGCAAATATTTATTCTGAAAATAAACAGACACAGATGTGCAATAATTTGATTGTTTTGATACCAGTACTTTCCGCTGTTATTCTTTACTCTCTAAATATAATACTGCAAATCAAAAAGTTATTCAGTGTGCTTTTCAAAAAGGTTAAAGATCTATTCGAGAAAAAACTTGATCACTCTGCTAACAGCAATCACCTAAGTTGTCCTAAGATTTGGAGTTACCAATACAATTTACTGAGTAAGTACCTTAATTCCTAAAAATCTTAGTTAGTTTAGCAACACTTGGGTATATAAACCCTTTTTTAATCATGACTGGTTCATTAATTTACTGACCGAATGAAAAAATGCATTTTCTGATGATTTTCTGTGATGAAATGCTGTTTTCTACTACAAAAAACATTTCTATTTAATTTAACTACAATAAGCCCTTAGAAAAATACTGTAAGAGTAATCAGCTGCCAAGAATCCAGATAATTTCTTGTTCTTGAAGGTAAGGCACAGTTCACAACAAACAATAAGACTTATTTTTAAAAGACTCGACTCCCACATCATCTCTGCTAAAGAAGCTCAAAGATCCTGCACGACACCAAGTGCCTTCAGCAATGCAGTACTGATCTCAGCTCTCCCTGACAGTGCACAGGGATCAGCTCTTGCCCTGACAGTATAAATTGCTGTTGCTTTGACATCAGTTCTTATGAGGAAAGTCAGCATAGGAATCTGGCACTGTTATTTAAACTCCTTTTTGTGCCAGAACCACCTAATAGCACAGGGCCAACTGCTGGTGTAGCATAGCTGTAAAGCATCCTCTCAAAGATCCCCTAAAACTCTGTCACATCCTGATCCAGCAACCACCACTGCAGCAGGCAACTCCAACCACTGCCACAGCCCCTCCAGAAAATCTTCCCTGGCTGTGTCCAGTTTGTCAGTAGAGGGAAACAACCACTTAGCTTGAATGCAGAAACAGTTGCCCATGTACTAGAGGGAAACACAAGGAAAACATCAATGCATATAAAACATTTTTCACTAATTTGGTTAGAATTTCTGTTTTCATCCCAATAATTTTCAGTACAATATATAACTTAAAAATGACACAACTGGAAAGCTGAAAAAGTCCATACAGTATCCAAGTCAAAACATCCCTTCTTGGATACTTAGTGTGCATCCTAGGTACTGTAACTTCCTAACAATATTCAGCTGGGAAAAAGAAGAAAAAGTAACACAGAATATAAAAGATAGAACTAAATTGACATTAGCACAAAAATTACACAGCCACGAGGAAAGTCTTACCAATTATTTGGTGGGTGCTGTTCCATATTGGAACACACAGAACAGATCTTATGTGAAAGCCAGAAATTTGGTCAGCCTAAAATGTAGAAATTAGAGCTTCCATTAGTGGTGCTGTTTTCAGCCTTTTAAATCATAGTAATAGAAATATCAAGGAGTAAGTTTACATTATGAATGTCATTTCATATGAATCAGCTCTCAGAAAAAATTCTGCTGAAGCTTCATCCACAGTAACCAAAAGTCATAAAGATTAAAAATTACCAAAGAAAATACAATCATTGGCATCTTTTCCACATTAAGCTTACACTCCTTGACTCTGATATGGTACTAATGACAAACTATACTTGAGGTAATGTCCAGACAAATTCTGAATTACTTATACTTTCACTGAACAAGTTTGCCTTAGAAGTACCCTTCCCAATTGTCAAACTGAAATTGGACTTAGCAAGGCAGCTGTAAAAGGAGGCTTATGGGAAAGACACTTTTTCAGAAGAAAGGTTAGAGTAAGCAGGGAATTGTGTAGAAATGCAGGTCAGTAAGAAATGTAAGGATTGAGCCAAACCCTAGATTTGAGATAATTGGTCCTTTTGTTCCAGTGACAATTTACTGCCTCTTTTATTGTTTTCTATTTAATACAGTATACAGCTTCACAACTTATTTGAAGTGCCACTGATTCTTTCTTTTCTTCAATTAATAAACTTTATTCTCTAGTGTCACTGCCGTGAAATCTAATGAACAGAAAGCAGTTTTTCAAATGAGTCCATTCACAGAAGATGAGGAGATATTCTCTTACTAAAACTGCCAGTGCTAGAGGCAATCTTTAATAGAGGAAAACTAAAAGACCTGTGATAATTCATGTACAGGAAGCAGGATGGGATCACTGTGATCTCCTAGATAACAAAAAGTATAACTCAGGTTTTAATTAAATTACTGTCTATTTATACATACTCAGAACTCATCACTGAAACCAGTGTGGAGTGCCACACAAAATCCAGGGGAGTGGGGTAATAATTGATTCAAACATATGTCTTGAAATGACTGCAAAATACTTTTGCATTGAATTCTTGATGAATGAGTTGAAAATTGAGCATCAACATTTACAAATGAGAAGTAGTGTTCTGAGAAAAGAATAAGAGATGATTTTCAACAGAAGCAGAGAACAGAATTTCTGTTCATAACTACAAATGTATGTTTGATTCTAAGTAATAAGGGATACTATGTTCCTCTTACTACCCTTGACTGTAGAAATAATTGAGTAGAAAAAAAAATGAATTTAAGAATTAAATTTTCATAGGAACCCATCAAAAGAAAATGATTATTGCCCTTTTTATCATTTTCTTTATATATATTAGGTAGTGCCTCCAACTTGGAAAGGACTAACTGTGAAACAAATAAGAGAGAGCTGAATTATTCAGGACATGATATAATACAAGTAGAATTACAAACATCAAGGACTGACATTGCTCTAAGTTAGCATATCTAAACACCCCAGGCATTAATTGTACTTCTTGCAATTCTGAACAGATTAACATCAATGCAGTTTTCTTTTATACTTTTACAACAGGCCCCTTTTATTTTTTATTGTTTCACGAATTTCTTCTGGTTTGAGAGATAATCCCTTTAATGACACGTGGAATAAAATTGGAACCAAGCAAACTCTCAACATGAAACACTTCCAACAACACTTACTGTAGTAATATATTTTAGGAAGCTTTCTGACCAAGGCTGTGATTAATGTGCTGTTCAACTGCTGGCCAAGTCCTCCATAGTAATGCTGGATTAGAATTCAGTGAAGATTTTGTCCTTCCTCTAACATTTATTTAGATGTTAAGTATACTTACATTTTTATCTGTAGCTACACCTTTCTAACAGGAAATAAATACCTTAAGATACCCAAAAAACTTTTATTGGTAGTGATATGTATCTTGAAGAAGTATCCAATCCAGTGTGTATTTGAGCAAATTAAACTGTTGGTTGGCTAAGTTAGATCACAAACAACATTTGTCTGTCTGGATACCAGCTCTGTTTATACTCTATGTACAGTTCCAGTCACCCCAACAGCTAACAATGCTGAGCACCAACAAATTTTCAGCAATAAAAATAAGTTTGCATAAATATCAAGGCAACTGGTAGTGGAAGTTATCACTTATAAATAGGAAAAAAAAAATCATGGACAAAGTAACTGCTTAAAGTCATACAGTAATTCAGTGATCTGTGTTTACAGTATAAAGCCATGTCAACAACAGAAGACCAGAAGGACAACTTACTGGATAAAAAAAATAATTCAAAATAAGTATTCACACATGTCACAGCCACTTGGATATAAAACCAAAATTTTTTATTAGTCACAGTGCTCAGAAGTACTATATAATTGCATTTGTAAAAATCTCCTACCTCAGCATCAAAGCGAGGATCCTGATAGGCATCACTGATGTTCACTGGGAGACCTGTGGAGGCGACGAGTTCAGCAATGCTATTATTTATCAGCCAGTCAGAATAAGATGGTGATTTTTCCATGCTGTCTTTGAAACTATCGTAATGCAGGGCAAAGGAAGAAAAAAATACCGTCAACATTAATTACAAGTCCAGCATGTCTTATGTGCACACTAATAGGAACAGCAGAACCATTAACAATTATTAATGGTTACTAAAAATTAACTATAGAACAATGATTTGGCATTATTGAAATGGTACTTTAAAATTCTCTCCTTTACATAGCTCTTTCTATTGAAAACAGCATTGGTGTCTCAAGTAAATAAAATATTTGATAAATTTTACCTATGAATCAACAGTGGATTGTGTTCTAAGTTTCTGTAGGACACAGGACTGCTCATGAAAAGAACCAGGTTCTAAATATTTTCTGTAGAATTACTTGAAAATATATAATTTAAAGATTTTAAAAATTAATCTAAGCTAAGGAGAAGACAACAATATCTTGAGGCTTTGAAGTAATGCTCATGAATGAAAGCTGCACAGTAAAATCCTTGGAAGACTCAGTCTAAGTGAAAGGATTGATTTTTGTTGACTGCATTGATTTTCTGGAGACTAATTCAACTACATTGCTCATATGAAAGAAAAATTAATATGCTTAAGTAAATAAATAAAAATAATAATGATTTACTGAAATCTAGAGGAATCAACTTTCATTTGGGATAAAAGTTTTCAGTGACTGTAATAAATGTTATATGTATACTTTGACAGAGACCTTTATATAAATATAATGGGCTTTGAGCTAAGTAAAAAAAAAAATCACATTTATAATTTAAAATTTAATTAATAATTTAATTTATTTTAAATACTTTGGAAGCAAAAAATCTTTAAGGATAAAGATCTAATTTCAAATGCATAGTTACCAGTTCATAACTTATCTGAGTGGTATTATCGTTATCATATATGGCACATAAATCAGGACTGCATTATGGGTGTCAAGCACCTTAAGCAGCAAATGAATTCAAGTAAAGGAAACAAGATGAAATTCATGAAGAAGTTTTAAAAGTGGGTTCTATTATGTTCTCTCCATTCCTAAGAAGCACTCTACACCCATACTCCAGAAGACAGGCACCTCATCCCAGGGACAGTAAAACATCTGAGGGATTTCAGCCTTTCCTCTGCAGCACTACCAGCCCAAGTGGGAAGGAACACAGATACTTTTGCCCACACAGCTCATACTCTGGCCCAGGCAGGAGACCTGTCCACTACCACTGGTACCCAGGTTAGAGAAGTGTTAGAGAGCTGTCATCTCAGCCACCTGCTAAAATGTAACCTCATCTGCCAAAACTGCTGCTTCTGTGCAGGAAAGGCACAGTCTGCAGCACGTCCCATCAGCCTCATCTTCACCTACATCATACCAGAACTGAGCTCTCAAGGAGTCTAAGATTTATGTAATATTTTTTTCAAAGGAACAGAAAATTTAGGGGTTTTGGCAAACTTGTACTTCAAGAACAAAATGCTGGGAAAAACAAGACCATCAATGTGCCAGTATGGATAATAGACAAATTTGATCATGGTGTGTGATGAAAAATTGCAAACTGAACAGATAAACGCAAGTGTGGCCTTGCAAGGTGTTTCTTTACAGAAAAAAAACAGTAAAGAAAATAGATACAAGTATTTACTATGATATATATAAGGATTTAACAGGTGAGCTGCTATCATGCAGATATAAGGAGGGCAAAAGAAAAGCCAACTTCTAAAGCTGTGAGAAAGTATACTAGGGACTGAAATATTGTCTTAGAACCTTCTTTCTCATTTAGATAAAGCTTACAATGAGAGCTGTTCTCAGCCTAAAATTTCTTTGGATTTCAACTAAAATTTCAAAGAAATAATAGTTTTCTTAACTGCTGTAATGATGAAGAAACTCATCTTGTAATTTTTTCCCAGATGAAAAGTCTCATGACTTTACATCAGTTATAGCTGCAAAATGTAGAATGAAAAGGGCAAAACTCACTAGAAAAATGCTCAAATGTCAAGGGCTCACGGCATTGTTCTGTATCCTAAATAACCTTTATTTTTCCACAACAGTGCCAATAACTCAAGCTGTGCCTGTGTGAGATCCAAATGTGACATCATATCTGCCAGTCTAACCTTGGTCTCTGCAAAAGCAACTTCACTCTCCACAGGAAAAAATCATCAAAGAAAAAGCGATACATTTTTAGGTTAAAATGCATAGAAATATACCTTTATAAATCTTATAAAATCTAGCTGCCAGGTTGCATGTGTTTATCCATGTCTTGGACTGAAGTTAAAATAATCTTGATTTGACTACATGCAGAGCAGGCTACTACAAATTGCTTTGTAGCAACATGCTAATATAACTATGGTAACAAGAAATGAGCCAGCTTGGTTATCTTGACACCACTCTACATTGTTTTGACTAATCTGGCTACAGATCAAGTTTGAGAAAAACAGAAATAACAACCACATTCCTTGATTCATACTCCTGTCCCTGAATAAAAGAAATGTATTTTCACCCCCTAGGAAAGACCAACTGCTACCCTGAAACTCTTAGTCAAAAGCAGTAACTTGTGATTCCCAGATAAATCAACAGATTATTTATTCATATTTAAATCTTCCTATTTTTTTATTGCTTGTTTTTCATTTGTTTCACCATTTCCATATCAGGACATGGAAAGGAGATAGCTTCTGCCCATATTTCTGTGTGGCCCTGGACTCTGCTGTCAGTTTGCACATCTTAAAAATTTTCTAACACTACCCATTTTTCTAATGCTGCAAAATCAATCCATGAAATGGTTTATCACCATGACAGCCATTTGATATGGAAAATTCTCCTGCAGAATCAGTATGAATTAATCTGCATAGAACCTGTGTGATAAACACTGAGCCCTGAAGGATGGAAGAAGTGTTCTCACAATAGCCCTGAATCCTCATCCCCTCATTTGGTGTATAGGATATTTATGTCAACTGCTACCAGTGGTGTAACAACCCCACATGAACAAAAAGCTTTCTTTTACTACTTAAAATTGGCTCTTTATAAATGTTTACAGATCCCACTGAGCAAAACATATACTTCCATTTTGATTGGGCTCCCAAACAAGATTTAGTCACAGGAACACAGTTTCTAGGAAATACATATGCTCCATGGTTTCTAGGCTTTCCAATTTGACAAGAGCAGAAATAAAATTTTACTGGAAACCTTTCAACACCACTGTACAGAGGAATTTTCTAAGAAATCAAAGACTTAAAATAATTTTGTAATTTTTACTTCAATATTAGTCATGCAAAACAACATCTGCATGTTATCAATGAGTTTAATCACCAAAAGTCAGTTTTCCCCTGGTTTCTTACCTGAGACACTGATACAGTATTACTGCATATATACACACAAACATACATATACAAAAAATATAGGTAGGTATTTTTATTCAAGCAAGTCTCCATTTGAAGCAAGCAGGAGACTTGTCTGAGTAAAAAACATAGGCTCACACTCTTCAATCGAATCTACACAAAGTTCCATAAGAAAATAAAATCTTGACCAAGCCAACTTTAAAACTATGTGAAGAATGAAACTATCCATAACCACAGTAGACATCAGCACTAACCTGTTGTCAGTATCAGCACTGCATTTTGGAGATAACAATTCAAAGGATTTTGTAAATTTCACCACCTGTCACAAAAGAAGTAACTTAAGGTTATTAACGTGAATAAACATCCAAGAAAACAGTAACATAAGGTTCCTCTATTTAAACTGTATTTTTATCCAATAGTCGTAGCATAAAAATACCAATCTGTATTCTCTCAATAGAGAATTAATGTTAAAAATACACACTGTGCACAGTTCCCTAAAAATCAATATCAAATCAAATGGTATCTTTCAATTCCTCAGAAAACTATTTTACAGAAGCCCTTTAAAGGTTTTCAGGACATGAATTATGGAGCTTTACTCAAACTTCACTTTTTTAATATAGGAAAAGAAACAGAAAGGCTGCTTTGCACTATTAACTGCAACCAATCACACTTAAGCATATCTGTCAAAAGCACATAAGTGAAACATATTAGGGGTGGCTAAAAGTGACAGAGAACAGAGGCCGTGTTTTTGGATATGTCCCCATCTTCATTTTGGTTCTGAATTGTAAAAGCTTTCTGCACAATGTACAAATGACAGTATTTTAGACATGGTTAGACATTGAGTTACTCTAAGGAGATCTATTTAGATATATATGTTAACCCTCCAAAACAGGAGAAAGTCAGGAAAATAACTGTTTTGCCACTATGATGCTATTCTCCTACTCCAAATTAACCTAAGATTTATGACCATTTAGAAAAAGTTTAAGCTTTTTGTCTATATTTCACAATTTTGTCTAGAGTAATAAAAGCTCATTGCTTGCGGTTTGGGAAAAGCCTCTCCAAATTCAAAGGCAGAAATAGTACCAAGAGCAGAAAAATGAACTGCCACCCACAACTTCCTAACACAATGGACATTTCTGTCAAAAATAAAAATCATATTACACTTATAAACATAGTGACATTTCATAAGAAAGTAGTAGAACTATATCTTGTAATTATAAAATCAGGAGGGGGAATGGCTAGGGGAATCTAGAAAGAGAAGATGAACTAGAAACGTTAAAATTCTATAGTAGACAACAAAAGTGAAATACAAACCTTGATCTTGCTTTTAGAAAAGCTGGTATAATTTAGGGCATACTCCATTGAAAGTTATTAATTGTTATTAACTGAAATGAAATGTGAATCATATCTTTCCTCCAAGGAAAATAATGGGGATTTTTTTCTACCATACAAACAAATTTACAATTCTGTCTCTGACTTGTCCCAGCCCAGCAACAACTAACTGCAGAATCAGTGAATAAAAAATAA
>WEIU01017847.1:133325-178888 GCA_013389925.1 Aegithalos caudatus
TTTTCTCAAGCCAGAGAAATCAGCAATCTGGCAGGGTGAAACCTTTACAGTCTCAGAAAATCAGGTCCACACTCAAATCATTAGAAAGGAAGGTAGCTTATATTAAATAGCCTGAAAACACTGGAGGGAGCTACCAATATAAAGGCAGCCACCTAATTTATTACTAATAACAATACTCATAAAAACTTTAAACATTTTTTAAAGGCTCTCATACCCTATCAGTACTGCAAAGTCCCAGTGAAAGCTCCTGTCAAAACTGTCAAATACTTTCATACAGCTTACATCCATCTGTTCAACAGAGCTCTGCAATGAAATAATTATTTATGGGTCAAGTAGACACAGTAATTGCAAAAAACCAAAAATACTTCAGTAATTCTGAAAGTTGGATTTCCATTTCACCTGCTCAATGTAAAACCTTACTGCTACCACAATACAAGCCTACTGGGGTAGAGACAACAGGGGTGTTGATAAAGTTTCAGCATGTACCTAACTTACATTTAGGAGCAACACACTGAAAAACACCTCCTGTCCTGCACTTAGATATGATATACAACTCTACTTACTGGTGATTCAATATCCTCCAGAAGTAACACTGAGCACCGCTCACACTTCAGTAGAGTCTGGGCCCGATGCATGATTTTCTTGACAATTTTCTCTAAGTCAGTTTGCTCCTCAAAGAGGTCATTCACTACTTCCAGTAAAGCCTAATAAGAGGAGAGAAAACTCTTGTATTGGTTGTAGAATTAATAAATACATGGAGCATTGCAAAAGAGGCATCATCTCTGGGATGGATTTTACATGAGTGATCCACTGAAATCTTCGTTCAAATACAGTTCTTAATGATTATGGCAACAAAATTGAAGTGGAGGTATCTGAAGAATGAAAGAAGTATTCCTTAGCTCACAACTGAGCACAATCCAACTCTTAGCAAACAATGGGAATATTTCAAACTATTTCACTTTGTTCCAAAAATGAAGCAATGGCTGTAATGCAAGGCAGTATGGTTGAGTTGCTTGGTTTTATATATTGAATTTTCTAGGACATTTAAACTCCATTTTATTCTCTTGTTACCAATTATGCATGTTCAAACTGGAAAGAAAAATACCCACATCAATACTGGCTGAAGCAGCAACAGGAAACAAAGAATGTCTATCTCTAACTCAATTTACCAGAATTTAGCATTTTCTAACGAAGAATGGGAATGCCCCTAGCTGATTATCTCCCTCAGAAGATTAAATCCTGACTCCTAAGACTGTATTGTTCCCTGCAGTGTGGAAACCTGCCACAAAATTTAAGTCTCTGTAGTCAAACAATTAATTTATTTGAACATCAAAAAAAGCACAAAAAACCCCAAAATCCCAACCAACCAAAAAAAACCAAAAAAAACACCAAAACAAAACAAAACAAAAAAAACCCCAAAACAAAACAAAACAAAAAAACCCCAAAACCAAAACAAACAAACAAAAAAACCACAACAAAACAAACAACAAAAAAAAACAAAATACAAAAAAAACTTTGGCAGACAATATTTCCCTCCCGCCCGCCAAGTATCCTGCAAATCTCTTCCCCAAATAAAGTAGTTTGTTGTCAGACCTGGACAGAAGACAAGCTCAGATGCCTCATGACCCTTAAACATAAAGGTCATTAGAAAAGACTATTGTTATTTTTCAAAGTAGTGCAAAGCTTTAGTTTTCATACAGCTCAATACACCGACCCAGACTACTGTAGTTACCCCTACCTTGTGGAGGAAGAGTAGGTTCAACACTACCAGAGGTATTTCTACTGAAGTTTTGGACCTGTGATCCAAGCTAACAAAAATATAATTTCCCATCATTGCAGAAAGGATGATAAAAAGAAGCCAAACACTATTAAAAACCCCTCAAAATTACCATTTTGTTTCTTCAAAAAATAAAAGTGCTCTCTGACAAGGGAATGACAGGGGAGCTCAGCATTATTTTCACTTCAGAGCCTCCTGTCCCAATGCATGCAATCATGAGTGTGTATTCTATGGAGGCATGCTGTCAAAACCCTTCACATGGAGGGGTTTTATTCTTGCTTAATTTTATAAAGATATATCCACATTATTTGCACATGAACTGACTATTAAAATTTCAGAATGGCAAAGGCTTGAGATTAGTAGAATTTTCTGAGAGCTTGAATCTCTGCCTAAGTAACACTTTCTCCTGCACCATCTGTGCCACAAATGCAATTGTTTGAGCACCACAAAACGTGGAACTGACATCAGGAAACAACAGCCACCACTACAAGTATATTTCCCTCCCACACTCTCTCTTGCTGCCTCAATCAAGACAGGGATCTTTTGAAAATACAATTTTTGAAATAAAGCTGTCTGCTTAGCAAACACATATGCATAGCTGGAACCTGCAGGAACAAAAGACAAAAGTTTGATGTTGGTCCACCATACATTTTGCACTTACCCTGCTTCTGTCATATTCCTTCCTTGAAGCTGCAAATAGCTGGGCATTGGATATGGCAATCCCACAGAAGGGGAGGTACATCTGCATCACCTAGTATGGAAAGAAACTTGCAGTCATTAAAGACAACTGGAATTGTTTACAGCAATTTCTTACTAGGGAAGAAAAACTTAGGGGACACATCACAGGAAGGTCTCAGCTCACTCTTCAGCAGAACACTAAACAAAAAACCAAAATTCTGATGGGCCAGCCACATCAGATACATGGAAGGAGATCAAATGTCTAGGAAAGAACAAATACAATTAAGTTCACAGGTCCCAGAAGTCGGGGTCCTCCATAATTTCTTTGGAAATCTATGGATTCTCAACTCTATAAAACATCTTCTGAAGACTACTATAAATAACTGCAGAAATTACAGCTTCCCTAGAAAAATATTCTTAATTCTCTGGACTGCTTCTTTGTTCTGAGCTTGACTCATATTCCTGTTGAGGAATTCTATATCTAGAGTACACAGATTTTGGAGAACACCAGCACAGTGGGACATAGCACATTCATCCTACACTGTTAGTCAGAAAACTGTCTTCTCAAAAAAAGTTAAAAGATCATGTTTGGAGAACTGGGCCTTAATGTATCATCATACATTTAAAAAGATTGAAAAGGAGGACTGGAAACACAGTTTAAGGTGCCCAAGATAGTTTTAGGTTGGCTGTGTGAAGTTAGTAAACTAGACAAATTGTTGAATACCTGTGGGACTGGCACTGCACAAGGGTGACAATGGATTAAAGTCCAAACCCAGCATTTTTAAGCCAGACACTGGTAAAAAGTCTGTAACATACTGCCACTCCTGAGTGGTTCCCAGGCTTAGGTCTGAGACTTTTAGTAAATTTTACAGCTGCTGATTAGCCTTAACATTTGCAAAGCCAGTGGGAGTTGAGGCACTCTGCTGTTTACATAGCCAAAAGAATGCTGCAGCAGCTAACCTTTCTTCTCTTTGGTCTGTCTATTGTAAGAAATCCTGTCTGTGACAAATTTTGGCATTAAGAGAGTGGCATTTGTCTTTGAAATTCCATTTAATTAGAAAAATACTGCTAACCCAGAGACGTGGGCTATTGAGACTATCTGAGGAAAGAACCCAGAAGAACAGAACCAGCAGCAACTGCTGTTAGACTTTATCTGCCTTGAACACTCCACTGCTTCCATGCCTGCTTAGTCTGTGTTTGAGTAATGATGAGCTTTTGGAAAGGATCCTCAGATCCTCTGAATTTTATACCTTTGCTTCTGGCACTCTGTCACAGTGACTGCAGTCTTTAAGGGTGCACACCTATACTGCTAATTTGGAAATCCTACTTTGATTCTCTTTCCCATCAGAGTTGCCCCCAAAGGAAAATGACATTTTAACCTCTACAAACACTCGTCTTTTTGAAGAAGCAGTAATTAAAGTAGCCAACTATCACACCAGACTACCGGACAGCATACACAAAATGAAAATTAAAGTACAAGTGTGAAAAACTGGTAAGAGGGATTAATTTTTTTAATGGTCAGAGTTTCTGAGAGAATTCTGCATATTTCAGTTTAGTTTTTATTTCCAAATGAAACAAAAAACTCCTATCTATATTTTCTTGTAACAGTACTAAAAACCACAGCCAAGTAAGAGATCAGAGCAGAAAAAGTTAATTTAAGAAAAATCTGGCTTTTAATGAAATTTTGAATACCATGATGAGACTGGATGCATTTTTACTTAATAAATAAATACTAGTATTTATTGTATCCACACTGGAATTTCTATTCCCAAAATTACTGTGGCCCTGTGAAAATGGAAAGCACAAGAGAAGCTTCTGAACCTTGAGGTATCACAAAACCAGTTAGCTAAAAAGTCTTTTTAGTGAGAAGAAAATAAAACCTTGCAATATTGAAAAACACTGGTCTCTGAACCCAAACTCCAAGGCACTGGCCCTATGCAGAAATTACCACCCATAAAACACTGTTTTATGAAATGTTAAGAGCCTGGAAAGGCACTGACATCACTCTTTTCACCACTCAAACTAATTGTGTAAGGCGCAGCATAATTAAGAAAGACACCAAGTTGTTTAAGAAAACCAGTAGAAGAAATAAATGTCAACAATTATGAAGAAAGAAACCAAGGAAAAACCTGTCAGGTAGAGAGGAATCACCCTGTGGTTCAATTATTCCTGTTTATCTAAGAATGTCAAAATAAAAGCCTACTGTTGTTCCTCTTCTGTACTCCCTGAATGGTCAAAGTGACTTTCCACTAAAACACTTCTGGCAAGTAATACAGCACTAAGTACACAAAGAATGAAGATGTTTGTAATGGTAGTTGACTTTTAAATAAGATTTTTTTAGCCAAAATTGCTCAGTGGGATAGAAAGCAGTTATTGCATTATTATTTCATGTCACAGATTTAAATCTGCAGTATTAAGACTATTTTAAAAGCACCTCTAACATGTTTATGCTATGACAGTGGAGACTCCATACAATATGTAATATTCAACTCCTACCTGTCTGAGCCACATACTTTAAGGAGCTGGTATTTTTACACCAGATTCACACTTCAGGGCTTTTCCCTCCAAAGAGAATGTAAAAGGTTGAGAAAATGGCACATAACACCATGAGACAGACACATCCTTTCCCCCTCCTTTTAAGTGACAGATAACTAATTACTAATTTCCTGGTGCTCCAAGAAAAAAAATGGCCAAAAGGTTGAGTATGCCACATGCTTCCATTACAGCAGTGCTCAGAGTAATTGTGTGAAACTCATGGAAAAACACACAATATACCCTTCTGAAGTAAGTAATTTCCCTTTGTTAAACTGAAGGCTATTTAAAAATAGTTTTGAAGCAAAATGGAATATATCAGAAAGAGAATTTCCTTTCACATCTATTTTGAGTTAATTAAAGGAAAAGATTCTGCAGATCTACTGCAGGGATTTTCTAAGAAAGCAAATTGGCAGAATTAAAAAAATCAAAACGATCTTTAACAGATGTGCCTCATTAAATTATTTTGTCTAATAGGATTAGGTGCAATGATTCATCAGTACTGTGTGACATATTGACAAACACATCAGTAAGTATGTAATAGTACATTTTATAAAAATGGTGTTTAGGCTGAGTAACAACCCAGTGAAGGTGCTGAGATGTTGAAAGAGACTAGTTTTTGTTGCATTTTTTTTCATGACCAACTATATAGCATTCAGATACAGTAACTTCAGGTTAACAAGTTTATCTTGTGAATTACTTGAACATTCAGGGTCCAGGTGATCTGGCCCAGTTTCTCTTAATTAAGCCTCCTGTAAGTATCCTAACTACACTCACCTGACAAATTCACAGCAGCATACTAAAGCTAAAAACCTCTACTCACAAGCTGTTCAGTATTTTACCAGGGCAGGAAACCTATGAAAAGAAGTATTGGGCATTTCAATATCTCACTTTTTTTATTTTTAAAATTCTATTATTTCATTATTTTATGTTAGGAGTATTAAAACACAACTACCAAGGAAACAAGCAGTCTGATTACAAGAAGTTTTATTATTCAGTTATGTAATTACCACATTTTCAGCTAGGTCTTGAAGATGACATATTTTTAGTTCGAAACTGCAGCAGTAAGATCAAATTTCTTCTCTGACCATAGTTACTTTTGGCTTCCCACAGGATACATTTCCATTGCTTTAGTATCTCCACACACCTCTGGACTTTATCCCCAAAGTAAGACCTTCAAATCCACAACAATAACTGACGCAGGAGCTTGATATTTAGAAGTATAAAGCATTTCCAGATTCTGCAGTATTAACTACTAGGACAGGTAAACTACAAATGGTGTTTGTTAGTGGATTCTTTTGTTTTATGGCATCAGTTCAGAAACACACCAGTGCTCCCTCAGAATTTTAAAGGGCAGTCTTCCATATGTTTCCTCTTCATAATCACAATTTTACAGGCCAAAAGTTCCACACCAGGTTGCACAGTTGTCTGGGCACATCAGTATCTGGACACCTACAGTACAGCAGCACAATGTCTTGAGATGTGGCACTCATTTTCCTTTCATCTAGGTTTTCATAGATGATGAGACATAGAATACGTAAGTTAATAAAATGCTTCTTAGCGTTCCTCTGAATTACTAAAAATGAGGGTTTCTTCTCATCATCTGGGTTTGGATTTCACAATAATTTCATACATGATACAAACCCTTTTATCACCAGAAACAGGAAGGAGACCTTTGGCCAAGCTTTTTCTGACAACGTGTGTTGTCAAGAGATACCACCTTTCCCTTCGCTGCTCAGCCTGCGGATGAGGGTCCTCATGGAATCTGCAAACTCTTCCCTTGCTGCATAAGAAAAACCCCTCCTGGTTCCAGCTGCAAAAGAAAGCTATTTTCTAGAATTGTGTGCCTCACAGGAAGTAAGTTCTGAAATTTTCTCTTGTGAGAGGAAGGTATAAAAGCAACAAAGTTGCACGCGTGCAGACCTGCAATGCAGAAAGTTATTAGCTAATGGTGAAAAACAGCCAGTGCTGCAACAGCAGCACACCGCAGAGGTAAAATGTGAGCTTCACACTTGCTGGCTGGAAAGCAGCCCTGACTTCAGCTTCAGCAAATGCAGTGACATTTACCCTGCTTCCCCTGCACGCAGCTTTGCCCTCGCTGAGCCTCCCCCGAGAGCACACGCTGCCGTAACTATCCAAGGCAGTCTAACTCACGGCTGCTGGCATACTCCAAGCACCCCCTGCCTGTGGTCAGAAAAGAAAACAATTCTGATGTCTGACAGAAGAAAGAAGCTTCTCAGTAATGCTTGTGTACTCACTGGCACAAACTCCAGGTTGAGCTCTCAGCAAATGCCTGTCTGGTTCAGTTGTTTTCTTTAGCGGCCACAGGAGCCACTTCTCTTTACACAGCTTGCTTGGTGAGCCTGTGGGGAAAGGAGCTAGTACAGCCTTCCTAGAAAGAGAAAAGAAGTCCTTTCAAAGGAAATGTTTTTGCTATATTTTAAAGTGATAAATGTTTTGTGGACACACTTGAAACCAAATCAGGGAAGCCAGCTGCCCTTTAAAACATTTCCTAATGTGTTCAAAATAGGTTCAGAGAATGAAATATTCTACTGAATTCTGAAAGCAATAAACCAAATCCAATTGTAAAATGGTTAAACACAAGCGCTCATCCAAATTCCATTACCTCCTGCCAGCTGGGTCTGCATTACCACCCTGTGCAGGGTCTGGCTAGCCACAAATCTGACAAAATCTAATTGTCATCTAAGTTTGCAGTTCTAAGAAATATTTACCAAAATTATTTTTCCACCACAAGCATGGAAAGAACAATTGGTTGGCAAAAACTCTCCATGAATTGTAGGTACCCAATAAGGGCACATAGCAACTACTTGTATTACTAAACCTGCAGAGGCTCCTGGGCCAATCTTCTACTGCCCTTTTTTAATTTATTTTTTTTTAAGTTTGTATTTGCATGTGGTTATTAATGCAGTACCATAAAAATGCATTAATGCTTGCAAATATACAGCAGCATCTCTGCCCTATAGAGCTCACCATCTAACTCTGGAAGCTTTTGGTGTCTGTAAACAGCCTGAAAAGGACCATGGGAGCAATCCTTCAGCACTGACTCTGTACTTGCCTGCCTCATGGAATTACTGGCACATATTCAAACTAGATAACTGCGTCACCAGACAGATTAAAAACCATGTCTCTGGTAGAAGCAGACTTATTACAGTTTTAAAAGCTGACTCCTATGTAGGTCACTGTCCTCACAAGCCATGGCACTGGGAGACTGTTGCATGCAGGAGCAAGGGGCAGGAAAGGGTGGGCGTGCAGCCAAATGAGCTCAACTCTGGCTTTTCTGCTGGCCCCATCACTGCCCTCTAGTTGTGCAACACAACCTCATCTTCTCTCTTTGCTGCTATGCACCCAAGGTCTTTAAACTGGGAAAACAAATGAACACATTGAACTTGATTTACAATAATATACCTGTAAAACTGTTTATACAGTCAGAACGCATCTACTAATCTTATTATTTTCTGACAGGTATTTGAACATTTCCTGACCCACTATCTATCATGATAGATAGATAGATGGATGGATGGATAGATAGATAGATAGATAGATAGATAGATAGATAGATAGATAGATAGATATTATCCAGAGAGATAAGATATTATCCAGATAGATATTATCCAGATAGATAAGATATTATCCATTATTCCCCTCACTACCAGGTGTGAACCTCTAAAAATCAAAACAAGCCATGCTGAATTAAACTGTCAGGAACCCAAAAACATTGGAAATTGCTATTAAACTTATATTTAACAATATTTGGAAGACATAAACATTTTAAAATTGCATTAAATTTAGCACTCGGTATAAAGTAAAAAGGAAAATAACTGTACTGTGAATTTCCTTGCAGCACCTGATTTTAAATTGTGTTGCTCCAAATGAATCTGAAATATGAAAACATTTCCACTAAAGACTAGAAATCCAAAAATAAATATATCTTAAATGGCTGCTATTCTAGGATCCAATCATCTGATCTCCTACATGCAAAATCCAGCTATTTTCACTGGAAATGTCTCTATATTTTACACAAACCTGAATCGGTGATGCCCACTAATAAGCCCCATCCCAGCAAACACGTCAAACTGTCACTCAGTTATTCAACATGTGATATTAAGCCAGGATTTCCAGAAGGGAAAATCAGGACAAGAGGAGAGAAAACGTTACACAAGGAATAACAGTGGTTCTACTAAAATCAGAAGTGTATGAACTGAAAAAGAGCAGAAGTAGCAGATAAGGAGCATCACCATGCCAGTGTAAGCACCTGAAGGGCCAATGCCTGGCATCAGCACACAGCCCCAGGGCTTCAGCAGGTGCACATTGAGCTATAAAGCAAGGAAAACTCAGCTTGCAGGCAGCCCGAAGGAGGGCTGCAAAGTTACAGCAGTGTGATTAAACCAGTGAAGGAATGTTTTTACATCATAAACATGCTGACAGCCATGGAGACTCCTCACTGCAAGGGCTCCTGAGGACTCTCAGAGCTGGATGGGGGGAGGTATGGGCTGTGTCTGTAGGACCACCTGCAGGTAGAAGGCCATTAAATCAACCTGACAGTTCTAAATGATGTTTCTTTATCAACTCTAGAGTTTCCACCCATTGGACATTGGCAGGGCTTTGTAGCAAAGTCTTAGGAAGAAATGCTAAGCAGCTTTTATTAGTTCATCTGAAATAACAGGGATAAGAAGCATCACAAAAGGCCATGAATCCTCAAAACCACAACTCCTACCCACCAATAAAGTTCCTCTCCTTCAAAGGATGAACATCAGTTCTACTTGAAATATCTAAATTGCATCTTCACCTTAAAAGAACCAAAAAACACAAGCTGAGATAATGCACAGAGGACATTTCACCTGTGTAATGCTTTCCAGAGAGACCAAGAGGGGCTGTTACTGCCTGGCTGCTCTGCTCTGCCCTGTTTGAAGAGGAGTCACGGGAGGCCAGCCCCCAGGCACAGGAGCCTGCAGCTGTTATGTAAGGCAGGCAGTTCTGCAGTGCCTAAATCTCAGTGTCTCAAAGCCCTTTGGCAGACCATGAACAAAGTTTTACAGCAGAGATGTCAGGTAGTAATTTTTATCTAGAGACAGCAAAACTGAGCCAAAGAAAGATTAACTGATTTCTGAAGGGAGAAAAAAGGTCACAAAGAAAGATTTTGTCAAAATTTTGGAAAGGCTCCTGGCTCCCACTATGCTTGAATCAGTGGAACCAGCTTTATAAATGTCACTGCATGAGATGGGAAGATTTTGGTATTGGCAAAGTGAGAGCTGTGAAGACTGATACTACCAATGCTAAAAATAGGAATTGCAGATCAGAACTTTAAAGTGGCAAAGGAGAATTAATAATTATCACCTCAAAGCTATCTTTCCTACAACACAATTGCAGACTTCGATCTTTCAAGTTGCACTCAGCTGTCGTCTGGCAGACAATATATAAAATAATTGACCATGTTAACTGAATGGCTTTGAAACCAAGAGACAAATTCCATGTGCATTGATACAATGAGAATGTCATCTTCAAGTGACAGTTCTACTTACAACTCAGTTAGCAACTCCCAGTTCTTGTTCATGATGAGAAATAGATTTATTCACTTACTTCCTGCTGCAGGCCGTAAGTATTAGAGTACATAAACTGAAAACTACTTCTACTAATTCTTGACTTATCCATAACTGAATGAAGATGCCTTCTTTCACTTTTTTTATGAATTAAAATCTTCTCTTTAGAGCCACAGTGTAGATAAGGGCCAGAATCACAAACTGGCTGAGACTGTATGGGGCCTTTGAGGTCACCTGGTCCAGCTGCAGTCTGCACTCAAGCAGGACTGCCTAAAGCTTTTTGCTTAGGACTTTGTCCAGACAGGTTTTGAATATCTCCAAGGATGATTTCACAACCTCTCTGAGCAACTTGTCTGTCTCTCTCACAATAAAAAAGTGTATCCTGACTTCCAGACAGTTTTTCCTGTTTAAGCATATGTTCATTGCCTCTTGTCCTGTCACTTGGCACCACTGAAAAGAGCCTGACTATGCCACCTTTGTATCCTCCCATCCCCTATTAATACACAGTGATGAGATTCCCCCATGAGCATTCTCGTCTTTGCTAAACAGTCCCACCTCCCTAAGCTTTTCCTCATAGGGGAGATGCTTCATTTCCTTAATCCTCTTTCTGTACCTTTATTGGACTCTATCCAGTACATTCATGGACATGTACTGGGAAGCCCACAACTGGACATGTTGTGTAGAGTCATGATTGAAACTTAATCCTGCTGTTTTATGAATCCTGTGTGCAGTTTAACAAAGAAAACATTTAGCTAATTTATATAGAACAGATTACACTGAGATCCCAGAGATATTAATAAGTTTTTATTCAGGTTCTTCTCTCACATACTTCGAGATGTGTTTTGTGATTTTTGAAGAAATTACTTGAACAGTAGCCTTTTTTCATATTGGACATGGTTTAAGAGAGAATGTTTCTGGCACAACTTACTGCAGAAGCCTGATCCTTTGCCATGCTAAGCTTCTCTTTCAGCTAGGTGGGCATTTTTCCTGACTGAAGTATCCAATGTCAGCAAAATCCTTCCAACTGAAGCTCCAACTGGATCACAAAAGCCTGAATCTAGCACATTAACCAAGCAGGTTACATTGTGCCTGGTGTGAATAAGTTTAGGTCACCCAACTTGTCACTGTTTGCAGCATCAGTTCCAGAGGGATGGAATTGTTGGTTCTGTTCCACTAGAAAAAAAAAAATTGAAGCAATTTTTCTTAAGTGAGATCCATAATTTGGTGACAGCTTAAAAGAAAGCCAAGAAGCCAAGACACCAACTGTATTCCATTACAGTACTGCTTGTCAAACAAAGCCCCTCTAGTGTTTCTTAGGCAACAAACTTTACCCTCAAACAGAAAAAAATCTTCAACTGAGTGGAAATATCCCACAAAGGACAAAAAATGGCATAAGTGAGTCTTCCTTTCATCACATCATTCTCTATCTCTCTTCCAACCAAGATGCATCTGTAGCTTGTCCCTTTCTTCCATAATACATAGAAGCACCCTAACACAACATAATCACATCATACTTTTAACATATATCCTTACATTATTTTGTTGAGTTTCTCCTCAACATTGGGAAATTTGCCAGTGGTCTTCTACATTTGCCTATTTCAAATTGATGTATATTTAGTGTAATAGTGTACTGAATGTCACAGTACTTCATGCTGGTGACACCTATCTACTCTTCACATATTTATACAGAGAGTCGTTCTTACTCTTTTTTCCACTTTTTAAGATGAAAAATAATGGTATGGAATGTAGTATATTTTCAATGTATCATTTTTATTCATAATTTTTTTCTTAGAAATGCAGTGTTTCTGCAAAAGAGTAGAACCTTATTCAAGCAGAATTGATTATACAAATATTTTTATTTGATTATACAAATTAGGTAATCTGAATTGGTATCAATTATAGCATTTCTAGACCTGATTAAAAGCACTCCTAACATATATTGTAATCTGTACCCATTACATTGTGATAATGTTTCACATGAGAAAGTGGGGGGAATAAACCCTACCGAACTTTGCCTTTAAGAAAACAGCTCAAACCCTCATGATTAGTTCATATATGAGGAACCAAAAAAAAAAAGCACTATATATTAATAATATCTTTAGAACAGTTACTATGTAAAGTGACAGAGAATTTGCTGGAAGGAAATCTATCTATTCTTAATAGTTTGAGGTTGGCAACTACTGAATTGGTGACAAATAAAAAGTAACTTGATTCCAAGACAATAGAATAACTTGTAAAACCACAAGCAGGAAGGAAAAGACTAATTTTTATTTGTTTCAAATGAAATGAGATTTTGAAAGACCATTCACAAAGTACAGAAAAATTCCCGAACTGCTTTTTTAATAAAACTATTTACAGAAAAGTATGTTAAACAACTATACATTACCCCTCCTTCATTATGAGCACAGTTTCAAGAAACAATGGCAGAAAAGTAGCTGAGCCAAATAGTGCTCTGATTTACATTACTGTGAGCCTGCAGTTATACCTCTGACATCTTTATCTGGATTTACATGGCTGCAATTTACAGAATTTTGTTGTCTTTAAAAATGTGGAAAGGGGGTTGATGCCTCAGGACATTTTTAATCAGCCCTAGCTGCACTGATTTCACTGAAGGCAGACTGACATTAAATTTTTTTACCCTTTCCTGGTGGTTGTCAGTCAGAAGAAGCTGAGCATAAATAGTAACAGAATTTCCGTGGATCCAGGTAATTTTTAATACAGCCTGAAGGATTTGACATTCCCTGCTTTTTCTATTATGATACTCTGTGTCTACCAGAATGTCCAAATATCACCTTTTACTGTTTAGTTCAAGAGTGTGCCAACAGAAAAAAGGGAAAGATATTCTAATCTCTGCACAGAACTTTGAATTCTAACTGTAATTTCAATGACAGTAAGCAAAAAAATATATGGTACCTTTTGGTAAGACCTAACCATATTATTTTAGAGAAAGTGATCCAAACTTGTGCTTCAGTTTTCTCTCTTTACTTCACTGCAAAAATAGGAAAAAGAAGACATATGGCAAAAAGATTGTCCAACAAATAGTAAAATGTGCAACTTATGAAGATAAACAATGATTCAATCTGCTGTATTGAAAACATACCAGTTCTAGGATGCAAATGTGCTTTCATATGAAGAAGGATTCACTTTCACTTACTTCTATCTTTAAACTTATAAAAATAACTTGAATCCTGTTTGAAAATTCAGTTGTTTTGCTGAGAACTCTTACCTGGCATCAGCACCCAAGGTATCCCCTTTCAGCTTAAGTTAAGCCTTGAATCATAAAATTTGCCAGACCAGTTAAAACTAAATCAGGCATGTTCTTAACTAAAAGATCCTTTTTTCTTTGAATTCTCTCCAAAACCAGCACCTTATCCTAAGTGCTATTTTGGTGCTTGTTGGTTTATTCATTACACCCTCCATTAAATCTACACCCAAGGAGGTCAATATCATTAACTGTTTCTAGTGTCAACTCATGAAATTTTAAAAAGAAAATCATAATAATTTGGGTATTTCCTTAATTCTTTAGAACGTACAAGTATATGTTCTAAAACAATGATTTACAGAAAGCAGCTTTGACACAAATTTGTGTATGTTAATTGAAATTGTGATAATTAACTCAGTAAATTAGTGACTTACAAAACTGCCTTTTGAGCATGACTGATCAAGACACTGAGAGAAGCACTGGATTCCATATTTTACTGCACCTTTGAATTTTAAGTCTGGGTGGGCTTCAGCATCCTGACTTGAAAAATTTATTTTCTGTGCTGCAGACTTCAAGGGGCTGATGAAAGTGTGTGGGCTGGTTTGGATGTGAGCCATGCTTTTTCCACACATCATTGTGTCTCCTGCACTAATGACTCACACCTGCACATATTGCTATCTGATTTCTAGACAAAGTTATTTATAAACTGCATCAGCATTGCCAAATTCTGGCGGTGTAGCTATACCAGTCATTATTTAGCTGAAGGGCTTGTCTGTGAAGCACAGACAATTTGGGGACACTGAGTTTGCTCGCCTTTGAGGAGCCCTGAAAACTGGAGGCAGCTTCTCCCTGATAAAACCCACACTGCAATTTTATCCTGCAGACTTCTATGGATTCCATGTGGTAACATAGTACTTTTCACATGGCTGCAAGATAAGCACAGGCTTCCTAGGTCCCACACAGAGAAAAAAAAAATTCTATCTTCTCTCACAGAAGCTACTGGAATTATTTCCTATAGCGGATTTTTATACTTGGAGACTTGCATGTTGCAGATATTAAAAAAGAAAAAATGGCATTTTATTCAAGCAAAAATATGGTTCCCACAAGCTTATGATTACAGTCTTGCCTGCAGTGACTCACTCACTGGTCCAGAAAAGTATTTAAATTTTCACATTATGGTCTCTGCCTTCTGACACTGTTCCCCAGTGCTCAGGCTTTTGCAAGCTATAATTGTAGAAGCATCAGTATTTGGTACCAATTACATATTTCTTTCTCCTTCTTCTGCAGGTGGCCATGAAGTGTTTTTACTACAGCTCCAGATGAGGACATTTGTCTTCCTTGCTTTCTTTGGAACTACTTGGTGAAGAGCACAGAGGAAGAACTGTTCAGAACAGTTCAGAACTGCCTAAATGACCACTCAGTGAGAAGAGCATTACGAAACATACAATGGATTATATCCTTAGAGAGATAAAACAGTCATCTGCTGCAGTGTGAATTTTCAAAGATGTTAATCTCATGCCTGGTAAGCACACAGCATCCTGCCCCTTAATTCTGAAAATCATATAGTGTTTCAAATCTTGGATTGAAGTGATTGTGTATATAAACAAAGCTCTGTTTAAAGAAAAAAAAAAGCAAACCAAAAAAACAAAACAATAAAAACCCAACAAAGTTTTTATACAGAAAATCACATATATAAACAAGCCTGTTACAATTATTTAGACATGCATTTTGCTTCCAGCAACACAAGGTTCTTCCACACATCCTTGTGTACACTTGGCACTGTGTGCCTCAGAAGAAAAACTGTAAGGTAGTAATATTAATATTAATATTAATATTGCCATTGCACAGCACACCAGAGAGTGTTTGATTTCAGGTAGCTGAGTTCTGTTCAGAAATCAATATGCTGCTGTCTTCCTTGGTGCAAATTTACTGATCTTAAGGGTTTGCATCT
Organism: Aegithalos caudatus; assembly: GCA_013389925.1. Taxonomy (NCBI): domain Eukaryota; kingdom Metazoa; phylum Chordata; class Aves; order Passeriformes; family Aegithalidae; genus Aegithalos; species Aegithalos caudatus. The sequence goes on from WEIU01017847.1 coordinate 149,024, forward strand.
GCCTACGTTATTAGCAGTTCAATACAAGGCCAAATTATTTTAAACTCTTACAGATCACTCAGCAAAATAAGACTTTGCTTCCAGTTGAGAAGTATCATAGTTAGTTAGCCTATAAGTAGTATCAGAGTTAATTTAGCTTGATTCCGTAGTACCAGAGGTTAAAATACTTCACAAACTGAGTAAGGATACCTTGTCTTTAGGCTACAGAAATAATAGGAAAACTATTTCCTTTCATCATACAGGCTATGCTCTCCTCATAGATATTTTACTAAAAAGTGCAAGAATAGAACAGTGTTCTTTGATTTGATTAGGGTTTGAGTAGGTTTGTTCTTTTTTGGTCTCCATAATTTTGGACTGCACAGGTTGACATTAATCAAGCAATGAATACTCACTAAGACAAGGTGGTCTGGTCAGGGAAGTACCCTGGGTCATACACCCCTGCTTCTTACAGCTGAGTAGAGGTACAACAAAACATTCATTTCACTACACATTTGTCCATTTTTGCTCTCTTTCTGTTTTTATTTCTTGTCCATGAGTTTAAGTATTTTCCCAATGTCCAGTATTTCCTATCTGCTTAAGAAAGTATCATTCTTAGTTTAAAGTATCTTTTGATATGCATTCAGTCTTGTTGCAGTTCTTAACACCCACTCATTTTTTTCATAATTTGTCTTCTTTTTTAATTTATTCTCTTCTCAAAGTTATTATTTTCAACTTTGTCTCTGCTTATGAAGCAACTAGTTTATCTAATATTTCTCAAAATAATAAAAATGTCTTCAATTCATTAGGGGTTTTTTAATAGTATAAAATTCACTATTTCCATAAGAACAGTATTTTCTTTATTCATGGAACTAGAACAGGCCAAGAAAGAATGGGTGAATTCTGCAGGCCTGCCTGTCAATTGTCCTGAAATACTACACAGTTTTGTAAATGGAATTTATTCTTGCTACTTTTTCATGACAAAATTTTGACCGGTGCCTGTGTCACAGTGAATTTTATGGTGTTTTTAGGAACGGAACCCAAAGCATAAATTGATTTCACTGAAAAAGACCAATAGATGGTGCAGTACTATCAAATGCAAAGAATCAAAGAGCTCTATATCCTTATACAAATTGCCTAAGGCATTTTATAATTAAAGCACTTGCTGCAAAGACTTTATCGATTTGGAAAACAGATTATTTTTTAATTTGTAACTGTAAATCTGATTTCATATGCTGGGAAACAAAAACAAGAACAAAACCAACCTAACAAAAAATCCCAAGAAAAAAGCCCCAAACCACTGGGAAAAAAAACCAAACAAAACTCCAAAAAAACCCCTACACACACCTTTTCAATCTCCTGTCTCTCACAGCTACTGGTCTAACAACTAGCCTTTTNAACAACTAGCTTTTTCTGGCTGTCTACTCAACAATGAGTCCTTAATTTCCTTCAACCAAATTCAACAATTCACCTTTCCTCATGATAGCTGCAGTTATGCTGCCTTCAATGTCACCATCTCACTCGGAATATAATCAGCATACAATTGTTTTCTCTCTTTTAAATGGAAGAGAAGATTATGTCCAGTAGCCAGGACACATAGAAATAAACAGTCAGAGTGCTGTGGTTTCTTTCTCAGCTCTACCCATGACCTGGAGGGTTACTGCAAACCACTGCTTATAAATGAACATCAGCAGAAGATTTCAAAGCACCATGAAATCACCACAAAAGTACAAAGAATAAATTCTTTTATTTCCTAAGAAATCTTCATCGAAAACCAGATTTTTCCCCTGCTCCCATATACTATGAAAGTTTAAGTTCTTGATAAATAAATCTGTCTGTAACAACAGGGAAATTTTCCCCATTCCCCAAGCAGCTCTTTCCTTTATCCTAGTTTCTCTGTACTGAGGGGCAGCCAAGACACTGGACAGGCATTGCTTGTTTTTAGTGTTAGTTACCAGTGTGGGTTGCAGACTCCAACTTTAGAGGTGCCAGACCTTCTCCTTGTCCTGCAGCAGAGAAAACACATAAATATTTCCCTTTTTTGGGACTACAAGTAGCAGTGACACTGCTCTTAGGTCTCCTTGGGAGGAGATGCTTCTGTAAAGTTGTACTGTGTTCAGATGCTAGCAGCTGGGAAATGAAGTGCCATGAAGTCAAAGGAAATGGAAACCATGAAATTCTGTTTCAAAATGTGGTAGTGTCCAGTCCAGTATGTGGCTGAGCATGCTGGAAACCGAGATTTCCACAGTCATCCTGAAGACATGTGATTTCCATGATGACAAATGTTACACTTCCTACCATAATTAAACAGGCTCATTACCAACAGCTACACCAGAGCTACCAGACTGACTGCAATAAATACACAAATACCCATAAAACTTCATTTTGAATATAAAAACCAATTTCCTGCTATGTTCACCATCCATATACTTTCTTCACATAAAAACCCCACCTAAGCTGCACTTGAATTTATAAGTAATTTGTATTTATGAAAAAATCTTTCCCTTCCCACACACTGTGTAATGGCAGACAACAGCAATCACAGTTGAAAAATCAGTAGCAAACTGGTACTTTTTGTGTTCCCGTAAGTGCAAAAGAAATGTCAAAGGTAGCAACCAGTCATTTTATACACTTTGGATTTTTGAAGGCAAAAGTCAGGTCATGGATGGCTACAACAAAAACTGCAATTTGTAGAAATGCATGGGGATACATGAGTAGAGATTGGAGTTGATTCATTGAGGAGATATTTCTGATTATGAGTCAATTAAACAGGTGCAGATTTAATATTTATATTTTGATAGAAGCACTGAATTTTACACACTGATTTAGACCCATTTATACACTCTTTTCAGGCCCATTTAGCACAATTGTGACTGCATGCTGGTGTCATTAAAAGGAGAACTAGACTAAAGAAGTAGATATTGCTTTGAAGCAATGTAATTTTATATAATGAGTGTATTAAGTCTCATCAAGCTGAACCAAGAAGAAAATAATCAGGAGCATATTTTTTGCTCTAAGTGCTAACCCTCTGAGTTAGCCTTCAGACAAAAACTTATCTTACTAAAGAATCTGCTACTTCTCCCTTGTATATGCCCACAAACCTCTTATTTCTGCTCCTCTTATACAGGCACATACCACATAAGTTTTTCTGTTTTGTGCTGTGACAAGTGCACACCAGCTTGGGGACATCTGCTGGCTTGAGCCTTATATTCCATAAATGAGCTTGATTGCTCCACATGGCTATCAACAAATGAGGAGCACAGTGATTAAAGCCACTGACTTTAAAGTTTAGCCCAAAACTTGAAATAATAACATGCACATTATTAATGCACTTTCTATTCCATTGAGCAAAGTGAAATGAAGAACACTCTCTTACTGTGTCCAGTTTTGGCACCTCAGTAAAAGAGAGGCATGGAAATCCTGGAGCAGGTCCAGTGGAGGGGTTCTGTGATTAGGAGACAGGAGCACATCTCTTACCAGAAAATTCTGGGGGAGCTGAGTGGTACCAGCAATGGGACAAAATGCAGTGGGCAGAAAACAGATTCACAGGAAGTTCCATGTGAATATGAGGAAGAATTTCTTTACTGTGTAGCCTTTTGAACATGCAGAAGTTGTTACAGAACCAAAAGATTTTTTGCCACCCCCGAACACTTCAGTGTTTGAATGAGAAGTGACACGTGAGTTCTATCAAATAGCAAATCTGTTAAGACTCTTAATAGATCACAAATACTTCCATCTGCACATGGCGTAAGGAAAAAGAGGGATGCTAGCAAAAGCGTGGCAACAGGATAAAAGGGAATGTGCTGAAGGAAGACAACACTGTTTGTTGCAAAAACTGTGATGCAGCTGTTGAAGTAGGAGAAGAAAAATGAGAGATGAAGAATGAGCCATAAACGAACAAGCAGAATGACAAAGTTCTGAAGATGCAATTAAAAGAAAAAAATACTTTTTTAAACCACATGAACAGTGTTGGGCTTTTCATAGTACCCAAGCTGTGTATATCCCAGCTCACAGCTAAGTGTCAAGAATTCCTTTCCAGAACTTTAAGGTTCAATAGCTTGTAAAAGAAAATATTTTCAAGAACAGTTTTAGAAAAAAATTATTTTGAATACAATAAAAGAAAAAAGGCAAACTCAATGGAGTTTCTTCTTGAAGAAAAAAAACCCCATTCACCTTAAAAATCTAAAATGTGATAAAGCTATAAGGTGAAAAAATATTGTCAGAGAATGTTCAGCCACTTTCAGCATCTAACAAAAGGAAATGTTGTTCATTTTTTAATCATTGATGATACTGCTAGACTGAAGCACCAATACATGCAGAGATGCTGGATAACTTTATGGATGGACAGGGAGACAGCTACTGAGTGCAAGCCACTTCTGGGATCAGGTAGCCATAAGACTATTTTTGAGTGGTGATACCCGAAGTACACTTAAAGTCTCTTCATCCTGTCAGCCTCAGAAGAACGCTGAAAAGTGGGAGGCAAATAAAGTCTGAGGTTACACAACAAAGCCAGGGCAATGAAATAGCAAGCATTGTTCGGTATTTGAGGCAGACATCAGAAGCCTCCCCTAGGCAGGTGTTAGAACCAGAAGTGCAAGTAAGTGAGGTGAGGTTTTTGAGGTAACATTAAGGGATAAGAAGTTCGAGCAGCCGGCTGGCGCCGTAGTGCCCGGCATCCACTGGATGGCACTGCGAACGGGCGGCTTGTGCCGGGCGGGGCCGTGCGGGGCCGGAGCCGTGAGGGGCCAGGGCCGTGAGGNGGCCGGAGTCGTGAGGGGCCGGAGCCGTGAGGGGCCAGAGCCGGGCGGGGCCGCCGCTCCCAGGGCAGAGAGCAGGCGGGACTGGGGACTGCAAACAGCGGAGACCGCCCCGCCGAGAGCTGGGCTGCGCTCAGACCGAGCCAATGTCCATCCCAAAGACCACAGCCACCGTAAGGCCGGCTAACTTGGTTTATGTTGCATTAACACGTACAAAATATGTTGCCGTGATAAAAGTGTACGAAAAATAGCAGCAACATGAAGCTTATCTTTGGGAGCCCCTGCTCTAGCTCTATGTGCTCTCTTAAGTTTATGGAGTATTATCACCACCAAAGAGGAATGCAAGCCACTAGAGGGGGTGAGACCCTTTTCTGGTAGCACACGAGTGCGAGCCTCAAGCATAGGAGTGCAGGATCCTTGCCTGCCTCCTTCCTCCTCTTTCTCCCTGTCGCAAAAACCTTAAAGCGGTGACAGTTTCTGTATCCCTACGTGTGCTTCTCAATGCTATTTAACAATCAGCCCATTCCTGTTGGGTTTGTTTTTTTTTCCTGTGACAAATGAAAGTGATAAGGTATCAGCATGCAGCTCTGGTTACTGCAAAAGCACAATCACAAGACCACAGATTTGAGTATTAATTCAGTAGTCCCACTGTCATACTAAGAGGAGAATTATAACCGTGCCATTAGGCATGGCAGCAGATACTCGCAGCAGCAGCTACTGCACAGACCTCATCCTCCAAGAAAAGCAGAATCAACTCACAAAATTAAAATATTGAGAGAAAAGGAAATGCAAAATTATTCCATTAAAGAAAAAAACCTAACACATTTCTGCCGTTGTAACTCTGCCATTGTAAAAGACACATCCAGATACACAATGTTCTGGTTATTGTTCCTGATATTCACTTCCATGATTCATACTTATATTCAAGCATTCACAATTATATTTATATAAAGTCTCACTGTAACTTCCCATCAGAAGTACAGCAACTATGCCAGAAAAGCAGGTTCTGTTTAAAAATATTCATGAGATACAGTTTTAACAGTTAGATACTTCCCACTCCAACATCACATACTACTACAAGCATCTAACATTTAATCTTTTTATATAAGCAAAAATAGATCTTAGTATCTGACTTGACATATCTATTCTAATAAAATCCACAAAACTGACAGCAGATGCAAAACAGAAGGCCATGCATATTATAATAAAATCAAATTAGAATCAATTCTGATTATTCATCTCTAGTTCAGTTTTCATTAAAAGAAAGTCTAAGTACCTGATGAAACAATAATTGAAGTATTTTGTTTTAATATTCAGGACATACTGCTGAAGTATGACATCAGTGAGGAACATGATCCCTGAGAAGTTGCTCAGTGGAACTCATTTTCATGTACATTTTACTGAATTCTCATACGCAGAGGCTTATCAAGTAAATTTCTCACCATTCCTACTCTGAGAATGGAATTTAATTTTTAAATATTAATTTAAATTTTTAAAGTATGTTAAAAGCTGTAATAGGTTGAAGGGAAAAAACCACAACCAACCAACAACCCACACCTCTTTATTCTTCCAAAAGTAAGCATTAATGCAACAACTTCAAACTGAACACATAAAAAGGCTCAAGCTCATTCCCATAGGCTTTTATGGTGGCCCTTCACGTCCTACTGGAATGGCCTCTGCTTCCTATGTATGGTGGAAGCTTCAGAAAACATACTTCAGGAAAATAAAATGCTTTCAATGCTTTCCATTTCTATATGAACTGCTTGGTCTGGCAGCAACTACTGAGTGCATCTACCCAGTGGCCAGATGTTCATGAAATCACACAAAACCAGAGGTAATTTCTCCACTTATAGGGCAAACTGTAGTCTCTAAATTGCATGTTTTTCCAAAACATAGGTTAAATGCAGTTGCTCCAATTTGTTAGTGAGAAGCTTCTTTTCAATCTGCTGGTTTAACACTTCTGCAGGCAGACTTCAGCTTTTGTAAGTCATCCACATCCTCACTGATCTAATTTTACCAACTTCTTGAAGTCCATAGTTATTGATATTGTTTAAGAGACTAGGGATCAGAGTTTACCCTTGAAACAGCTGTATTATAGAGGTGACATTTCAGCTGTTGTGCATGTCAAGTAGGGTAGCAACAAATTTTGCCACCACTGAGAACCAAAATTTCCGGACATTCAGGATTAAAAGCTCATGACTTTGCACTTTGAGTCGAAGAAGCCCTGAAACCCAAGGCTAGAACAGATTCCCAACCTGTGTGATTCCAGCATAGAAGCAAGTAAACAAGCCCCACTAGCTATATTTTCTACTTAGGGTGACTGAAAAAGAAAATTCAGATTGTGTTTATGGCAACAAGTCTTGGCAAGCCTCCTCCTTTCAAAGGCTCCTCTCCTCAGCAGGGAGCAGTACCATATTCACAGCTGTTCTGCTCAGTGGGACAAGTCTGCAGGGCTGCTCCAGCTCACACCACAACACGTGGCCCTGCTGTCCTGTAAGGTATCCCACTGACTCACCACATGGCTGCTAGGACATCCTCAGCTCTTGGATGTCCAAAAGCCCATCGCTGCTTGGCGCTAAAACCATGCCACAACACTGGAGAGCTGTTATCAATGAATTTGCTTTGTAACCATGACACCAGCTTTGCAAAATGCTAGTCTCTTTTTATACAGCAAGAGCTTTTTCTTACAAAAAAAAACCAACAACACAAACCCTACATAAACCACCCCCCCAAAAACAAAAACAAAACCAAACCAAACCAAACCAAAACAAAAAAAAAACCCAAACAAAAAACCCCAACAAAACAAACAAAAAAACCCCCACAAAACAAAATAGCTGCCAGTAAAAATACCTCTCAAAGAAAAGAAAATAACAAGGTTTTCTTTTTACCCATTCTACCACATGGACAGCAAGTTGCCAGCAAACCAATACTAATGTTAAATTCATGTCAAATTTAGTGCAAAGACTTTTGCCTTAATAGCTGCCAGTAAAAATACTGGGGTTTTTTCACTAAAGAATGTATGTGGATAATTATTCTAAGTAATAAAGTTCCCCAAAGACCAAATTAATAATTAAGGGTCCTACTCAGAGCTTTCACAAAGCATTGTTAAATTAGGCATTCTTCCTGGTGCCCTGCCTCTCTCACTTGTTGTTCACAGGAAACATTTTTCTAAATACAGTTCAATAAACCTGTGAAGGGTTACCTGAACTGCACTGCATAATTTCCTGCCTGAAATTTCTGATCACCATTCACTATTATGAACAATGTGGCTCAATTTTCTTACAGTTCCAGCATTTCAAGTATAAAAATCATCATAATATCATTTAAACCCTAATTTAGTGCTTGCCAGCTATGCAAGAGATGCAAAATTATTTCATTAATGGTTAAACTACTTCAGCTTTCATAATTTCAGTGAGCTCTAGTCTAGAACATGTAATCTGGCTGCCCAGTGTCTCTTAATTTTGTTAACTAATTAAACTGGTAACCCATGTTTTTCATGCTTTGTTGCAGGTTGGGGTTTTTTGAATTAAAAACACAGCATCCTCAGTGATTCAGAGCACTCTGGAGTCTTTCATATGAACAGACACAGTTTTTGCTAAAATTAACAATCAGCAAACTGAACTGCCAGTAAAGGGACAAACAGAACTTTTTTTTCATGGCAATACAATGACAGCAAGATGACAACAGAAGCAATGAAGACATGGCCAGGCTTTCAAAGACAGTCTTGGGCATAATTAAAGGTAGTTTTAAAACACTAAGAAAATTGCAGTTGTTGTTTTTTCAGGCTCAAGTGTACAAAAGATTGGTTCAAATGTCTTTTGTTTCTCCAGACGTGAAAAGTACTAACAGAGCAGTGAAGAGACACTGACCAGGTGTTTTGGGGAGCAGGCACCCCTCCTGCCAAAGCAAACAGATGACTACAGAAAAAAACTGCTGCACCAGGAGGCAACTGGTGAAGATTTTTAGGTAAAACAACTGGGATGAAAATGAATAGGGAATGACTTTTCACTCTGCTCCCTAAAAACAAAAAGAAAAGGAATAACATTAAATTAATTAAAGTCACATGGCAGTTCTTCACACAATTTGGAGGATATTGTGAAAGTTACAAGCTTTTCTTGCCTCAAGAAATGCCAGAATTCCTAAGCAGAAAACCCCCGGGGTGCTATTAAATACACAGATAACATATCTGGCCCTGAGCTGCACATATCAGTACATTGGTGGGCTATATGAGAGAAATACCATCCCATGCTTGCTTCATTCCAGGCATTTGCTTTCAGCTGCTGACAGAGAAAGATCCCATGAAAGATGAGGACAAGAGTTTTATTCATTTGTGGCCACAGATTTAAACAGCCATTTCCCAGATAGAGGGGAAACACATTGCTGTATCCTCCTAGGATAGATGCTGTATCCAGGCATCACAGCTATATTGCTGCTTACATAGTCCAGCTGCTGGGATGCTGACAGGAATTTCTCAGGTGGACAATAGCAAAGATAGCATGGAGGAGGGCTAAATTCCTTATGTTCAATCAGGAGTTTACCAGTTAAAGAGCAGCTACACTTTTGCAAAAAAATCAAAGACAGCAGAGTGGCACAATTTTCTTGGGTGGGAGTGAGAAAGACTATAGGTAAAGCTAGGTCAGAGATGTGAATAATATATGCAAAGCTGGGACTATTGAACAAACTGCTGAAATGGATTTTTTTAAAATTGTTTTGATTTTTTTAACCACATCTGTTCAAATAAGGGATGCTACATGCAAAGAAAGCAGTCAACAAGGCTTCAAAAGCTCAGACTGAGTTGAAAAGGAGGAAAATTATTTCCTTATTATAAAGTAAGAATACTTAAAATTGAAAATCTGATAGCATATATGGAACCATCTAATGCCATTTTTAGAATTATGTTTCAGAAGAGAGATCACTCAGTGATTCGCTCAAGGGGATACTGTGAATCAGTGCTAGAACAACAATACTGTTTTAATTACACTTTCTTATTAAGCCTGTATTAACTTGCTGAAGGTCAGAGGTTGACTTAATTTTTAGCAAAATTATTTGCTAAGAAGTTTTCCATATCTCATCATATAACCTATAGCTACAGATAGGTTCTGCATTACTGTTCCAGGGGGAAATACTTTTGATGGCAGGAACTGCTGTATGAACATTTCATTCTGCTTCAGGAAAGATAGGCAATTCACAGGAGATGCAAAATGCTATTTTCTAAAAGTATATCAAGCCTGGAAGTTATTATGAAGAACAGCTAGGGTGAAGTGAATAGACTGACAGAAGTTCAGAAAACACATCACTAGGGACCGAGTCCTCCCATCCAGCCCACAGGGCACATCTCCAGTAACTGTCAGAAATAAAGGCTTCACCAGCTGTTGACCACAAAGGTTTCCTTACATGCTTCTGTAACAGGGCCCCAATGCAGATTTCACTTCAAGCAAACAAGATTTTTCTAATAAGCCATCTGATCAAAATAATTTACTTGGTTTAAGGGAGTTTTGCCAAGAAAAGAAAGACAGCTGAAAGAAAAACTTTGTTCCTGAGGTAATGGGAGAACAGGGTTTTCTCCAGAAAAAAAAACCAAAAAAACCAAAACAAAACACAAAAAACCACCAAACAAAACCAACCAACAAACAACAAAAACTAGCTTTTCTAATCAATTCCTTATATAGACAGTACCTAAAAGTTACATTGTAACACAAGTACATATCATAGCTTTCAAGTCCCTCAGGCTTTCTTTCTGATGACAGATGTATCAAACAAAATTCTAATCCTCCAGAGCTTTTGTATTATTGTTGTTTTGGTATTCCAAGCTTTTAAGTGAAAAATCTATTAATAAAAAAATGTAATATTAACATCACCCCTTCTAGTTACTAAAGTGTCTGAGAGTTACCATCAGAACTGTAGAATTCTTAGCTTTAGGCTTTCTGTTGAAAAATTTATTCTGTTTCTGATTGAATAATGTAGTATGGCACCACAAAGGCTTCCATGATCATGGCATTTGTTGCATTACCAGTCTTCCTGAGAAGTTGTTCTTGTGTTTGTCCAGTAGAGATCTGGGTTCCTTTCTCCTGCTGCAGTGCCTTGTGAATGCTAACGAGGGGAGAAAACAGAACACAAGCTCCAGGGCTATTTCTATACTTCAGAATCTGCAGGAATACCCAGCATTTCTCTTAGTAAGATTTAGACTGAAGGTACTACTGAATGCTTCATAATTCATGTCTCTGAATATATGAGTTATCCTCATCACTCCTCTGGATTTTCTTCAAACAAGGATATAATTAGTAAAAGTGATTTTGATCATGTGACTGAAAAAAGCATGAAGGAAAAGCAGCACAGTTGACTGTAAACCTGTCTCTTCCAGGGGAAGCAACAGGAGCTAAGCCTGCTCCTTAACCAATCTTTTTTCAGTGATCTGGCATGGATGAATTTAAGCTTCATAAATAGACATGGTGGGGGGTCTTCATTAATTAAATGTTCCTATGTTAGAAGTTTGATTTTTAAAAGCCCATTAAGTCAGCAGAGATTCTTTCGTCTAGTTTAGTGAGTCCTCTGAGTCAAATACTACAAATATTAGCCAAATGACAGTCAAGGTTTACAGATAAGAGCTCTTATTTATTCAAGTCACTCCATACTAATTAAGAAGATACAAGCACAGGCAACATGGGAAGAACCAACAAGCTCAGATTCCAGCTGGCAATTGCAGGAGGAATACAGATGTCTTGTATAATAGGGAGAGTAAGAAAGGTCCAGTCCCTACAAAAACCCCACAAAAACAAAACTCCAGTCCCCCCACAAAAAAAACCCCATGATAATTTGTCTTGATCTGTTCTATCTAGGAAACCCTTCCTGACACCAAATCTGACCATTTGTTCATTTGTTTTATGATAACATTTAGAGGCATCAAGAATTTGTTTTATGGTAACATTTAGAAGCATCAAGTATCAAGAATTTAGTGTAATATGTACCATAAACACACAGCAACAAAGTACCCTATGAGTCTAGGAAAATAATCATTTATATTTTAAAAAATATATATAGTTCACTGAAATATCCCTGTAACACATCTAAGGCAAATTTCCATACCTCAGAGATAAAGATGTCCAATTCAAATATTAACTGCCAGTCTCAAAACAGAGGTACTGATATAGGGAAGTTTTTGTTAAGTTTTGAGTACATTTCTAGTTCTGTAATTAAAAAGAAATCTAGAGTTTCATCTTAACTTGAATGTATACAAGACTGAAAGAAATCCATGCAAATGTCTGTCATGGCAGTCATTTTGTGCTGTTGGTTGCAAACCAGTGATGTTAAGCTGCCTTGATAAAGCAAATATCCTAGTGGTAAATTGCTTTAAACTCCCCCAGCAAGACAGTTCAGTTACTGTGATTTATTTTAATTTAGATTTGTGTAGCAAGTACTTTTTGAGAAGTGTGCTTAATAGACCATTAGAGTTTTCCCAGATAGCTGTGGTGCTTCAGCACCTTCATCCTTCAAATGTCTTCGTTATTTTCAGTCTTCTTTTAGCAAATTTGCCTCTTGCACTGGGAGGTAAGTGACATATGGGCCACATGATACCTTTGAGGATTATGCCATTTTTAAATAATAGCTTTTGGAGTCTCACTGCCATGCCAGAGAACCAAGGAAGGTATTAGCAGGAGATTGTCACATACTGCAATATATGGAACACACACAAAAAATTCTTTATCTATTTTTTTTCTCATGATCCTTTGTAGTAGATCCGTCAATTATTTTCAGATTACTTTTTTTTTTTTTTTTTGAAATTCCACACAATCACAGAGCTGAAGTTATCATTTTCACAGCAGCCAGAGATGTTTGCCTGTTCTGGATCACTTCCTTTCCTGGTAGTTTTATTTACAGTTGATTGCTTCCCTAAGATAAAGGAACGGTCCTTACTGACTTTGAAATTGCTATCTGCCAGTGTGACTCTAAGCTCATCATGCAAAAACTCACAGAAAATGAATTAGCAGGTATAGCAAAATCCCTGGAAATCATTCATCACTGTGGGAGACCTGGTGTAGGATATATTTAAGCTTTAACAAATATGGACCAAGAAGAACACAATAAATTGGAAAATTCAGAATCACAAGGCTGCTATTAGGAATGTAAGAAATAAGATGTTGGAGCATGAGGACACTTATCTTCAAGCTCCCACAAACCAAATACACATCGGGTAAATCCTGGAATTTATAGACCTATATACTTCTTAATAAAACTATCCACAAAGCACAAACAACCAAATCCAGTTCTTACTTCCCCCCTCCCAGGTCTCACTGCATTCAAACTACTGGTTTTCAGCAAAACCAGCAGGGTTTAATTCGAGGTGGCAGCCCTGGATACTTTCCCTGCAGTCAATTCACTTCTTTCAGACAAGGAGGATGTCAGAGGCAGAGAGAACCAGGATGCCAATTTAGGTGACCATGGAGCTGCTGTTGCTGTTTGTTAAGCCTCTCTGGTGGAGGACTAGATTTGTTTTGGCACTGAATTTCAGAAGACTCTAAAGGGCAGACACTAATCTAAACCACAGGCTGTCAAACTCTTGTTAGGCTTTTCTCACCAGTCCTGGAACAAGTATGACTCACCAGCAAACAGCACATACACTTAAGTGAATCTTCAGCACAGTACAGGGAATGCATGCTTGGGTTCACAGTTCTTTCCAAGGGTTCAGGGCTTTTATACTTCTGCTGTTTGTCTGTGCAAAAGAACTGGTCTCTTCATTTTCAAAATGCATGTAAAAGTGTATCACCTGCTATTTTTCCAAAATTACCGATTACACAACATAGTGTAACAGTGATGGCTATTATGGGTAGTAAGATAGTCTAATATGGTTTGTATCAAATTGAAAATCTCCAAAAGCAGTCTGTTCAACTGAGCCCCTAATGTTGGGGTGACAAAATGCATTGTGACACTGAACATCTTTCTCTCATGCCTACGGCTGTCATCTAATTCTGCACTTTAACAATGAATTGGCTGAAACATCGCTCACACCAAAAGGAGAAAAGAAATTTGGCAGTGGGAAACAATATTAAATGTGGAAAATTCACTTCTATTTGTTCTTAGTGCTGTGCTTTTAACACTGTGGTCAGACATGTAAAAGAAAACCCCGAGAATTTGCCATGAAAAACAAAACCAGAAAAACTTCGCTATATAATACTCCATTTTAGATACTGCAAAATATAAACTTGGTTACAGCTTGAGACCATTAAAAACTCCTCGAACCTTAAATATTTTATTTGCTATTAGCTTCCTGAAAACAACTAATAGTACATTAAAATGATGCTAGCATCTACTTAATTCTAATTGAAAACATAAGTCTTTGTTTCCTATTGACTCCAGACAGCAGTGCCGCCCAAGAGACATTTCATTATACAATATAGTGCTGTTGTTTTATAAAAAAAACTCCAACAGATTATTTTAATTGCTTCTCACAATACCACAAGAGGAATGACACTTGCAAACAAGAGCCAGACTCAAATGATACTGACATTTCTCTGAGAGAGTTTTGGGGGTAAGAAAAAGACTGTTAATTTACGTTTTCATTTTCTAGCCATTCCGAAACTGCTGATTGTCAGAAACTGTAACATCAACATAAAGCTGCATGTAAGTCTTTTGCCAGTTATTTATCAAGCTTTTCTGCACAAGCCACCTCAATATCCAGGCTACCAAAGTTTTCTTATTTGGAGGAGGATTTCTCAGTTTTCACCTCACAAACATCTGTGTTGATATTATGGTTAAAAAACCCATGTTTACTAATCCTGCAAGACAGTTCTCCTGAAAGTACTGCTCTCTTGCTTCCCAGGGGTATATCATGCTTTCTAGGTTACCAACTGAGTGAAAAAAACTTAAAAGCACAGATTTTGAAATAACAGCACATGGACTGCCAGGCCTCATTAAATCCAAGATCTATTTCAGGGCAAAATGATGGTTATGTTCTCATTTACTTTTCCATGAAATCTACATGTCAGAACCCATTCAATAAATTCTCGAAGAGTTCTAACATACAGGCTTATAACTATGAGGGATACAAATTACTAAAAGCAAAATAAATATGACAAAGTATGGGCAATTTGCTGATTTTTAGATAATATTTGGTAGTCACTGAACGGAAGCAAATGCCACAGCATCAGCATCAAATATTCACGCAGTAGAATATGTATGTAATGCACAATTCAAATGTAAAGTTGTTTTGCTAGTTGAATGTATGGTAATCAAATGTAGGATCCATGTTAAAAGCTGTATTAAAAAAAAAAAATTCCCTTTACAAGGACAGTACTAATAAAAAGAAGTGCTGAAAACCCCTGTTCAGGGAAGGTTTAATTTTCATTCACTGCTCATAAATCAATATTCAACATCCAGGATTCTCAAGAATCAAAAGTAACTCAGAAGCCTAGGGCTACGCAAGTTTAGATAGCTTTTAAAGAAGGAATTAAAGAAGTACTGGATAAATGCAGATGAAGTACCATCTGAAAATTGAGAGTTATAGTTAAAGTTAGTTAATTCAATCTAAATCACAATGCCAGATCAGTTACACAAACATGTTGCAGAAATAAAAACCAAGAGCTAATTATTTTTATTTAAAAAAANACATTAACTGCATTTGAATCAATATAAATAGCTTTTTGGAGGAAAATCTGCTTCTAACTACACTCCCAAAAATCAAGATTCAACACTATTTCAATACACAGAAGACTGGTTCCCTATTACATGCTTAAAGGCAATTCCATTTCTCTCTCCGGGGCTGACAGAGTTGCAGTTCTGTTTCTCCCTAGTTTGCTTCCCTCTAACATTCTCTTCCCTAGTCATGTTTTGGCTTCGTGCACATTTTCCCTCCAAGGTCAGATGAATACATTTGCCTTCAACAGTAGCATTTCTATTTCCCCCTGTCTTTAATTCAAGTTCCTTTTTTTGCAAATACTTCTACCTTCCTGCCTTTTGAGCTCACTTTACTCTCCAAATTCCACCTGAGATACACGTATCTTGTGTTCCTTCCCATCCTCTTTGTCCTTTCGTCCTTAAGTATTTGCAAGTCTCAAATATTTTAGAATAACAGATTTGTATATGCACAATTGCCTCTAAAATAAAACTTGTTTTGCATATGCTACAGGCATTTAGCCCATGGAAAGTACTAAAAGCAGATCTTGAGTTTTAGAGTCAGCAAGCTTAGGAGTATCTCTGTGAATAATTTTCCTCCAAACTAATTCTTACAGGTGAGGTTGTCAAAAATAAAGAAGTCTTCCTGCTAAGGTCTACTACATAAAAAGGTCTGCATAAGATTAAGTTAAAGATTCACCCAGAGACACTCAGACACTTACAGCAGAGATTTTCTATTTTCTTTCTTCTTTCTTATTTCTATAACATTTTCTATTGAAAACAACAAAAATGTACACTTTTTTATGCACTTCCAGAGAAGCATCATACACGCAAATTATGTGCTATTTACTAATTTAGATTAAGTCTTTAGACTTAATCTGCTGAAGTTAAGTCTGCTGAATTAGAGAAAAAAATTAGGAAGCATGCAAAAGTAAATGTAACCTTACCTTTTCATCATCATCAGAAAAAGGGGCACCTCCTGGAGTCTTATTTATTGCTTGGGCAACACCAATAATCTCTCCATCACTGTTTCTTATGGGCATGCACAAGAGTGACTTGGTCTTGTATCCAGTCAGTTTGTCAATCTCATCATTAAAGCGTCGATCCTTCGAAACAAAATAAGGAAACATTAGCATACATTTCAAATATCTAAGCTTTATTCAGACAGCAAAGTACTGTTCTCAATGTCTGTATGGTATTTTTCAGTACCATCAGGCTGTTGCTTCTCTGTTATCTGCCCATTCTTTATTAGCTGTTTTTTCTCACTTTTCTCAGGGGATCAGTACAAGGTTTACCATTACATAATCACATTCACCAAAGTCCCACATTTATACCTCAATTATAAGAATGTCAGCAAAGACTGGTATCTGCCATGAGTAGCATGACCATACATATACACTCTGCTAGGCCCTGCTGCCATTTCACACTCATATGCTGTAGGTGCTCACAATGTCTCTCTCAAGTAAATGGAGATTCTTTTTGGCCCCATTTCTGTCTGTTCAAGTAAGACTGGTTATGTGGACTGGTATTCCACTGCAGTACAAACACTTTCTCAAAGAAATACAGTCAAAACCTCAGCTCTTTCTGGAAAACTAAGTACAGGAATGTCCCTGTTCAAAAAAGGTACTGTACAGCAATCCATTCTCTGGAACAGTAAAGCCCAAACTGCAGATCATAAAGTAACTCCTGAAAACCTAAGAGGTAGTGCTGACATCACTTTTTTTCATCTTCGTAGAGCATAGTCTTCAACAGCTTTTCTATCAGCCAGAGAAGAAATTATTGCTTTTCACTGGCAGCAGCTCTGTTCCTCCAGGGTGAAGTTAGCATTGTGCTGCAGGCAATAGTTATAGCCAGTTCAGACTCTCCCAACATGAGGGAAGTAAGCTGTTTTACAAAATTAGGCACAACTTTTTGCTTTCAAAAGTTTAGACAATATTGGCTGTGAAATAATGCCCATATTTGTCTAAAGTCATGAAAACAATCCACACAGGCCTTAATTTGACTGTGCTGAATTCATTAATTTTTTACTGATACTAAAAACTGACAATTTTTTCTTTACAATTCTGTATCTATTTCAATTTCGCTGTTGTAAATTGCAGATGCTATAAAAATAGTCTCTTCTAGTCATTTTCAGATATGATTTAGAAACACTATTTTTACCCACTATATGATTAACATATACATTTGGCTACTTTATTACTTATTGCACATTTTCCAAAATTTCAACCAGAAAGAATTAATACCAAATGTACCCAACAACTTATTTGGGAGAACCAGAACTCCTGTGATGGATGTTTTTTAATATCAGCATCAAGGACGCAGATCTGCCTGATCTTGCCATCTTTCCGTATGCTTCCAAACATTTTTAGACCAACTTCAAAAGAAGCTGAACTGTTCTGCACCATAGAGAATCCTGCCTAGAAAGATACGGTTCTTCTACAACAGAAGAAAGGAAAATGCAGTGCAATTATCACACAGTAGGCTTCACTAATGAATAAATTAAATATTTCTTCCAGTACTTCCTGGTAATGTCTGAACAACTATTTGGAATCAGTTGCTGTTGCTGATATATGGATATTTTGTGCCGCTGAAGAGACAGTCCCTGCTCTACTAGTTTTGTACCAAACCAAGTAGAGTACATGGGAAGAACACTGAAACAACAACAGTGTGCCTTGAGTAGCAATACTGTTGTTGATTGACACCTAGTGGGCCTTAAAAAAAGTAAACCTTCAAGGGGCAGTTTAACTGCAAAAAACAGCTGTTGGTCACACCAAAAGTCAGCTGAGATTTTCTCATCTGAATACTCCATACATGTAGTATATGTAGTCATTGCCTCTTCAACAGCCTCAGAACAAACACAAGAGGAGGTGTTTGATCTGCAGGGTGTGGTGGCACACAGGACAGGGCTGGTGAACCTGTGTGAATGAGGTGCACACCGTACAGCTGCCAGTGTCAGCACCAGATGTAATGATCAGCTGTGGAGCCACTGGTCCTTAATGGATGCTCTGGAGTACAGAGACATGAGGTGGATTAGCAGTCTGAAAAGTGCTGGTGTTTCCTTTAATGTACAGCTCCTTCCTGATGCATTACTTCTCTTTTTGAGCAGATCATGAGAGTTTCCTGTTTGTATCAGATTATAATCAGATATCAGATTATATCCACTGATGCTAGAGAACTGGATGACCTTTTGCAGAAGGGTACTACATCTTGGAGCTGAAACTAAAGGTACAGTAGTCTAAGAAAGTTAGTGCATTTAATTGGAAAAACGAGATATTATTCACAAAAAACTCCATAACTTGGTAAAAGCTGAGAATCATCAAGAGGTGAAGTGAACATACCCCTAATCTTTTGTGGAAAAGCATGCCAGAATTTCATTTGGGTGACATTTGAGAAAGTGATGAGGAGAGATATATAAGTGAACAAAATAAAATGCTGTTCCTGGCAACACTGATATTGTTGAATTATGCAATATGAACAGAAAACAGTGACTGGATGACCTGCATTATGTTCCAAACCTCTTACCCCACGCTCTCTTCTTTCATCGGTTATTGTCATAATAGGACATACATGGCAGGACCTAAGAGAGGTTTTACTGAGTTTAACAGTACCAATAAAAACTTTAATGCCCAGGCATGAACTGTGATGGCCAATAATGGACACAGGGCAGTAACCTTGAGCAAGGAGGCCTGTTTAGCAGCTGATAAAAAAGTTGGTAGGTCAGAGAGAAGCTCTGTCAGATTGCATTTTGAGATATAAACTGTATTATCCCACATGTTGGAACAGCCTGCAACACAACAGGGTCCTCAATTGCATCAGGCTCCTGGGTAGTAGGGAGTCTCAGTGTTTATGACAGAAATGCAGCACTTGCTTTAAGTTTTTTACTATTAAGGCATATATTCAGAAATCAGGGGCAGACTAGATAAAAGCTTTTGAGAGACAGACTTACCATAACTGTAATTGTACTTACAGTATTTTTAGGCAAGAACACTCATGAATTAAAGTCTTCCACTGACTGTTTAAAGCATTACTAAATACTGCTTTGGTTCTATATAATGAGTTTTCTACACAGAGATATTAAAATGTGAAGGCTGAGGCACTTCTAACCGGAATTTGACATCTGCCATCCAGGAGAAGTTACTCTGTAGGACAAACCCTATCCTAGTCTTAAGGATACTTATCGATTGTAAATGTTACCCTGTGAAAGGGGGATGGAATGAAGACAGAAGAGAGCAAGTTTGATCCATCAATCTAAGTGCTGGTAATCCAGCTGCCTGCACAAGAACAATGTAGTCCCAGGTTTTTGGACACGTTTGAAGATTGCCAGTGAATGAGAAGAAACAAATATCTTCATGGTTTTATTCTGTAGAAGAGCAGATTAAGGTACAGAAAGAGGGTTTTTTTTTCCCCACTAGGGTTCTAGAATCATATATTATCAGAATCTCAACTTTCAGCTAAAGTTTTGGCTTCTGAGCAGTTTCACCAACTGCCTTTCAATGTTGATTTTCAGTTAAAGTCGGTACTACATACATTGTTAGCAAACACAAGTTTCACTGTGTTTTCCTGGGTTTTTCAACATAGGATAACTAACTTGAAAACAGATCTTTTTAAAACCTTACCAAAACTAGTACATTTTATGTGAGCATTGTTACCATGACTTAGAACAAAAGAAAAAAGTATAACCCTAACCCAAGTTAGTTAAGAATCAAATATGATAATGGAGGATGAAATCTGCTTGACAACATTTCCAGGAATTAAGTTTTCACGACAAAGCTACTTCCTCTTTCTTCAGTATCTAAGGAAAAGTATTTAATCTAGTGAAATGCACCAAATGTCTCAACCAAATCTGACAGATAAAAGAGAAAGCCATTTTTGATTTTATGATTTGTAAACGCCTTCCAGATTTTTCATGACACAGAAGAGAATACTACAAAAAATGTCCCATTAACAGGCCTGGCCTTTTATATTTTACCATTTACAGCACCATTTTTTGTTGCTGCCTTGGGTTTTTTCCCTTAGAAAGGGCTCTATTAAAAAGACCCAAACTTGCATCAAAATTTCCTCGATTATACTGTATTTAAGTTACTGATTAAGTTGCATCAAAAATAACTAATGCAAGTATTATAACAGCATCATTAATAGCTGAGTATTACTGTAGTACCAAACTGCATGGGATAGACAAGTTTGAGTGAATTTACAGAAAGCCATCCTCCAAGAGCCTTTACAAAAATAAAGAAATTGAAGTTGGAAGTTTTCATAACTTGATTCACTTTCCAAATCACACTTCCTGTAAGTATAATACATGAGCTCTTAGAGAAAGAGAAAAGAGCAAGAAAGCTAAAAGAGCAATCTAAAAGACAGCAAGTCCTCTAGATGCAAACCATAACATTAAAAAGCTAAATACAAATTAAAAAATAGGGCATACAGTCTGTTCTAGATACACTTTTCTAAAAATCACATATGGTGCAAATTATATTGTGAGTAAACAGGAAACAAAACCCAAGCAATAAACCACTAAAGGAGATATGGGGAAACATTGTAGACAAGAAACTCACACACTAAACACAAGTAATAAAACAATTTCTGAAGAAACTTCCACGTAAGGACTGAATAGCTGCAGCTATTCCTGTCATCTCCCCCAAAATCTGTAAAACCCCAGAGACAAAGGCAGCAGGAGAACAAACTAGTACCAGGCAGCAGCATTTCAAACCTAATTCTCCCAAGGAAATAAGCACAGTCCAGTTATATTGTGGCTATTTATACAGTGACAGCAATATTTTTAATAAGAAAAAAATTACTACAACAGATAGGACCCATGAAACAGCTCAGACAACTCTTATTTCTTTTACTCCCAAAACAATTCTTATAAAAGGAGAGAACATTGATTCTCAAAAATTTTTAAGTTCCAGATTTAAAACTAAGACCATATATAGTCTGAATTTATAAAGTAGCTTACTTTGAAAGAAACAGAAAAGGTGTTGATTTGCAACAATGCAATACTAAAACATTTTGGTTCCCCCACATATGTCAGGAGTTTGGGGATTTGTTTAGTTTGATTGGTGGGAGTGTCTTCATATGACTTAGACCCTTTTTCTGAGCACTGCTTCAGTTATTAGTTTGACAATGGACATTATTGTCTAATTATAACTTGCACAAAATTAATGTGAAAAATCATATAATCATCTTAAACAGGAAGAAAAGATTTTATAAGCCCTAGCAAGTCTGCAAACACGAGTGCCTAGCTAATAAGCATAATTACAGCTCTTGCTTCATAGTCTGAAATGATCAGCAGTAGAGGTTGGAAAATATATCTCTGTAGGAAATTATCTAGATCCATCCCATAAGGATATTGTTTTCTTCCTTCAAAACAAGCTCCAGAGAGATCACCAATAGCATGACAGTGAGTCAAGTTTCTGTGCACTTCTAGTCTGATTGTATCACTATTAAATAAATTATTTACAAAGAAAAATACTTTTCCTCTAATTTTCAATATTTAGAGATGACATCTGGTTACTCCATCACAGTGGTTCTCTGTCCCCTCCTGTACCAGCCCTGACTGATGCCCCACTGGGCACCAACTATAACCATGCCCATGTTCCCATCTTGCTCTAACATTTCTCTGGGACAAGTGCTGACACCCTAAATATTCATTCTTTTTACAAGACATATACACACAGATGACTTTAGAAAGCTAATAATCCTCTGGGCAAGGAAGCCAACAAGACTGCTGGGTGTTTCAAGAGAAATGTGTGTATGGGTTTAAACCTAGAACCTGCTGGAGATTACTCAGGTGGGCAACACAATTTCAAGTGTTACAGAAGCAGTCTTATTGCGACAAAGCAGTAACTTTTGTTATCGACAAAGCAGCATTCATTTTGAAGTGTGCAATCCAGAGACATGAAGCTCAGGCTGCACAGAGTTGCTGTTGCCCTGTTAACACATAACTGCAAAGCCATTGCTTTCATTTATTTTTCATAGTTTGCCAATAGTTATTTTAGAGAAGTAAAACAAATTAACTTGCATAATGATGCATGTATACTTCTTAAATTTGTTATTCTGTAGAAAAGCTATGCAATACCATAAAACTGTAAATAACCAAAATGAAAATCCATTTGTTTTGAAAAGTTGAAAGCCAATCAAGCAGAACACCAAAATCATTTACAGCTTTACTCAGTCTCGTGCTTGTAACAGGACCTCAACTAAAATATGAAGGGCCAAATCCGGCAGTTTTTTGTCCTTGTCACTGACCTGCTCTCATCAAATATATATACTACTTTCTCTTGAGGAACTATATACCACAGAATGTCACTAGTTTCACATCTGTTCTGCAAAGACATTCTAGAATGTCTGAGGCCAAAGAAATAGAAAACATCTGTACTCTTCAGACAAATGGATTGGCTGAGCAATAAACCAATTAATGTCTATCCGTTTACCCAAAGGAAAACCACCCCTGCTCTCCAAAAAGTTTTTCCTGCCAAAGCTCTGCAGGGACAGCAGCCCAGGGACCTGCTGCAGGAGGGAAAGCTGGGGACTAGTGCAGGAACTTGTGGCAAAGAAGCCATAACACAGCCACTGCTGGCCCACCCACTGCTCATCCCAAATATCTCGGCATCAGATCCATGGTGAGCACACCTGGGGCAGCAAGCAGAGGTGAGGATCCAAGGAGTAACAACTGAGTGACCCTGGAGGAAAGGCCACTGCCTGCCTCGTGAGGGAGGCAACCTCACCTGCTCACACAAGTGTGGAGGGAAGGTGTGACTCCTCACCACACCTGAGGGCTGCTGCCAGCAGCACACACTGCACTGCACTGCACAGCCCTGTCTGTCCTGGGGATCCACAGCAGCAGCACAGGGACATCAAACTACTGAGCCTTTGCTTGGGACAAGTGTCCCTCTATGTGTCCCTGGTGTCAGCCAGGAGCTCCTGCCCCTGGGTATCTCCAGAGAGTCATGGTGGTGTGACCTGGGAAGGTCTTAGGATGTTGTACATATCAGTCAGAAACTGCTCCTGGAGAAGAAGACATGGAGTGAAGGAGGTGACAGCAGGTGAAGAGACATCCTCAGCCACTACCCTGAGGAGTCTCTGCCTTTCCTTCCTCGGACCTGCCTCCTGTAGAAGGATCCCCTCTCCCAGGCCAGCACCACTGTGACATGAAGGATGAAGGGCATGTTCACAGCCAGTGGGCTGCAGACACAGGGACAATCACAACACCCCTTCACCAGTTTACAGACCTGCACTTAGAATTTCAAGATTTCCTAAATTTTGCATGATCAACTGGAGTGTCCTTTTCTGCAAAGCACATCAGAGCATCTTAATTTTTACTGTTGCAGTTATTTCCTGCATTCCCCATGATACTTCCCCATGGTACTGTATATTAAATATACTTCCCTATGTATATTTAATATACAGCAAAGAAATTTTAAAATTTTTTTTTCTGTATTACATGGAAATTTTAAAGACCACTGTGTATTCTGCTTGCCAGGTCTTATGATCTTTGATCTCTTAAGAGCAACCTCTTGTCCTTGTTAAGTCAACACTGAAATTCATAGAGCTGTTGATGCCACTGTCCAATGCTGCTGAGTAGAACTAAGTGATTCCCATTTGCAGAGCTGAACCTCCCAGGCCCTGGGGTTTTAGTGCTTTAACTACTCTTTGAAACTGAGTATTAACTGCTTTTAATACTGCTGATGACAAACCACTACCCTGTGTAAGGAAATGTGGCTCATGCCTCTTCTTGACCTTCTGCACCCACAGCCAGCCCCACAGGTGCCCTCCCAGGCTCAAAAGTTTGCACCCCTGAGCAGTAACTGTGATGCTGTCCTGGCACAGCAGGAGACACTGAACACCCAGAGCTCACCAGGAGGGCTTGAAAAAAACAATACCCATGCCTGTACCTAGGTATTCAAGGATGTTTAAAACTAGCTGTAAAAGGTTTTATGTGCATTAACTATGTTACACTTGGCCTAAGTTTGAAAGAGGTAACAGGAGAGTCCCTTACAAAAAGAGCTTGATTTGTTTTCTACTTTGCTTGATTTCATTTGCAGCAATGTGGTTGCATTTTCTTTTTGAGGACTTGAGCTAAATTGAAAAATAACTGGTCATATTTTACGGCACTTTCTCTAACTTACAAAACCCATGTCTTAGCGTGACTCCGTTTAATATTTCTCCTCTTTGCTACATGCTTTATTAAAACATCCATCTGGTAAGCCATTTTTGTCTTCTGTCTTTTAAAGCTACTTTTTAAGTTCCAAATTTAACATAAGATGTGCAGAAGCTTTATTCAGCTAACATTGGAAAATGGCAGAACAC
Source organism: Aegithalos caudatus (assembly GCA_013389925.1). NCBI lineage: Eukaryota > Metazoa > Chordata > Aves > Passeriformes > Aegithalidae > Aegithalos > Aegithalos caudatus. The sequence continues at coordinate 173,668 of WEIU01017847.1, forward strand.
ATTTTTCACCACTTTCTGATACATGCTTACTATTCTAGAGGGTAATATTTTTTCCACTAGTTAGAAGGATATGGGCTGCTATTAAATTGTTTCCTAATTTTTGCACAGCTAAAGGTATAACAAAAACATTACTTGTAATTTTAAATGTTTATTATTTAAATACTGCTCTAAAAGATGGAATAAATTTTAAATTATCAGTAATTTCAGCTAAACACCATAGATGTCCTGTGAGAAGAATGGATGACATGAAAAAATCCACAGATTCAAACTGGAAAAAACCCTTAAATTTGAAAACAGCTTCTAAGAACTACAGATAATGGTCTCTGTCTGTGTACTTGCAATAGGCTTAATAGTCTTCATATATATCAATGGAAGCTACATCTATTCTCTGTTAAAAGAAGGCTCAATGGTCATTTAGGCCCCAAATTTCCCTGCCAGTATGATCTGATTCTTATTCCAACAAGTGTGCTCAAGATACACTGCATTATTCCCATATGAAAAAGGAGCCAGAAATGCTTCCCAAAATTTACATATGGGAGTGTCCAAGGCCTTATTTTAGAACTTAAAGTGACTGAAAGTTTGATTTACAATTCAACTGGATTAATTTCAGGAGAAACAGTTTTAGACTGGCTTCAAAATGAAAATTAAAGAAAGTATTGAATTGCTTTCCTTTTCTCAAATTCTCTGTACTGCTAACACTTGCATATCAGATCATGCATGTTACAGTTAAAATTATAAACTTGCTTTCATCAAATGACTTTGCAATGTAATAAATAAAGCTTTTAATGCCATGAATGAAATAGTGCAACTTTTGAATCAGTTATGTAACATTCATCTAAACCTTTCCATAAATTATTTGCCAAATTCTCTACTGCTGTGAGTCTCCAAAATTTGTTCAGTCAAAGCTGTACTCCATAAATTAAACTACTGTGAGATCTTACATGGTCTTTGTTTAGTATTAAAAAAAGTGATTATTATACAGTCCTCAATATGTGATATTAATTCCAAACCTTGTATCTGTGCATGTTTACTGAATTAAGAAAAATTGTTCACATGAGCAGATTTTGAAAGTCCCACTCAACAACAGTAACAATCACCTGGATTGCAGAAAAGCCCCATCTTATAAATTACTTTTTTTTTTTTTGTATTTTTTCTTTTTAGAAGAATGACTGTGTAATTGAAGTAGTATGCTGTTGCTGATAATGACACAACCAGTCATTTACACATACTTCCTCAAACAGTCAGTCTGACGGGCACAGGGGTCTGCCTGCATGGAGCACCTTACAAGACATGACAGCATTTAAGTCTAATGCTGATTGCATTGAAGTGCCATTAATGTTAGTTGTAGCTGACAGTACAAGCAGGCAACACAATTTGTACTCAGTGGTAGAATTCCAAATATCATTTGATCAGGCTCTGAGAAAAGAGAGATGGTTAAATAATAATAAATTTCCCAATACGGTAAACTAGCTAATTGATGATATGGAAGTTATGTTTACCTATTTTTAAAAAGTTTGTTAATTTAAAAAAACAAGCAAAGGAAGATTAAATTAATCTAGAAGTTCCTCTGACCTTGTGCAAGGCCTGTTCTTGCCACAGCATGAGTGTAGAAATCCTCTTCAATGGACAAAAAAATTATGCTCTGCTGTCACCAATTTTTCTTCAGCTCCACCTGACAGTTTCCTGGTGGTGCTGGTTTTTTACCCAACAGTTGATTAAACACTTTCATCACCACTGGCAGAAAATAATATCATATTTATTAATTTTTAAAGTGCTCCACTGTGAGCACTACAATGATCTGAAATGGAACAGCTGTCACTTCCTCACGCACAGGTACCTGGGCTTCCATAGAGCTCTTTATACCATTACATTAGAAATGTCTCCTTTTGATGATGCACAATGGATCTATATCCTTGAAAAGTAAGAGAAGATAAACTGTACTAACTCAGAAAGATAATTGAAAGCAGGGCCTTGTTTTACTATCAAGAAAAACTTTCACTACAGTTGGAAGGTCTAAAGTTTCATTTGCACTGAAGTCAAAGAAAGTAGCTCCACTGAAAATAGGGAAGTTGCATTTGATGTAATTACAGGATGGACTTGGATTAGAACTTGCCCATCTACTTCAACTAATGTACTTAGGGATTAAAGATACAATGAGCTGTATTATTCATAATATTTAAAGTGATTTTGAGTAAGAGCCAGACAAAAGTATAGCATAAATAGCACTGGGAATGGCAACTGGATGGATTTTCACTTTTCTCCGTGGATGAAACAGAAAATAAACTGTTCAAAGAAGCTGGACTCTTTCACAGGCAAGTGGACACAAAGTGAACAAAGACTGAAGGAAAAAAACCCAATAAAACAATATACATCCCTAGGAGTAGAAAACAATGCCCTTTCAGTGGCATTCTCACCTCCAAAAAAAGGGTGGCTGGAGTTATCCAGAGTTAGAAGGAGGGATCAAGTTCCTTCCTAGCCAAACTCAGATATCCTTTATCTGTTTAGCAAGTTGGGACTATTGAGAACATACTGCTTCACCTACAGATATTCTGGGAATTGCACAGTTCTACAAGTGAAAGTAACAAAATCAGATTGCAAGAAAAGTGTATAATGCAGAAAGCAAGCAAGCAAGCCAGTTGAATTTTTTAAAAGGTGATCTGATACTCATTTTAGTCTGAACATTTTTACCATTCCCTTTGAAATCTGTGGGTTGGGAACCTCTGTCAGTCTGGATCTGTGAGATGCCTAGTATTTTTCAAATAAGGCTTGACAAATAAATAAATGAATATTCAGACCCAAATACATATACCCTGGTTCTTATTCTGTATTCAAAAACCAAAAATAGCAAAATCTTATTTTTCAAGTTTCTTCCTTGTAGTGTGATGTAAAGCATCATCATTTTAAAAATGTTTATTATTTTTGTTATTATTGTAGAGTAAAAGAAGACATTGGGCAAGGATTACTACTGACATTCTTGAAGACATACATCTCCCACCTTTCTCAAGCTTTCCAAGATCCTAATTGAGAAAACACGCCACTTTGTAGTTCTTCAATTTCTCAAGAACCTTCAATTGCTGAGTGTCTTACACAAATAAACACTAGAAACAGACCCCACGAAAGAGAGGTAAATGTCAAGCCAGGAAACTGAAGGCTCTGCTCTACATTGACACATTCAGGCAAAGGCTCGTCTGTCCCTGCTGAAGCCAAGGGTCAATGTCTGCCTTGAAGCCAGAATTACATTTTTACAATTCACACTGAAGCCTCTAAAGAAGTAAAAGGTGGGCGAACTCTTTATCACTACTGTATCACTACTAGGAAAAGGTATGAAAAAACATACCATGTGGGCTGAGTGGACATATGCAAAGGTGAAAATACATGCCCTTTTGAAAGCAATGAGATTTTTTCAGCAGCAGAGAGCAAGGGAACATTGAAACAGAAATTTAAGAACACCATCATTGGGATTGTCACGAGCATTTTTTAAAAAACTTTTCTTCAGCCGGTTCCAAACATGCTTTAGAAACACATGAAGCGCCTATCGCTCCTGGGAAATCCGGATCACTGCTGTGCCGATTGTAGGGCCCCTATAGCCCCACCGGACACCCAGGCGGGGCTTCCCCTCCCGCTTTCCCCGGTGTCCCCCCGGCTCTCGCCGCGCGGGCACCGCGGCATTCCCGGCCGGAGTGGCAGGAGGGCGCCCCGGGGGGAGCAGGGCCGGGCGATCGGGGGGCTCCTCTGGGGCTCCTCGTTCCGCTCCTGCGCCGCTACGGGCCGGGGGAGCCTGCCCGGCTCCTACCTGGTAGGCGTCGGGAATGTTGACCGTCTCTCCGTGCTCCGCCACGTAGCCGATGATGCCCTTGCCCCAGNGTAGAGTAAAAGAAGACATTGGGCAAGGATTACTACTGACATTCTTGAAGACATACATCTCCCACCTTTCTCAAGCTTTCCAAGATCCTAATTGAGAAAACACGCCACTTTGTAGTTCTTCAATTTCTCAAGAACCTTCAATTGCTGAGTGTCTTACACAAATAAACACTAGAAACAGACCCCACGAAAGAGAGGTAAATGTCAAGCCAGGAAACTGAAGGCTCTGCTCTACATTGACACATTCGGGCAAAGGCTCGTCTGTCCCTGCTGAAGCCAAGGGTCAATGTCTGCCTTGAAGCCAGAATTACATTTTTACAATTCACACTGAAGCCTCTAAAGAAGTAAAAGGTGGGCGAACTCTTTATCACTACTGTATCACTACTAGGAAAAGGTATGAAAAAACATACCATGTGGGCTGAGTGGACATATGCAAAGGTGAAAATACATGCCCTTTTGAAAGCAATGAGATTTTTTCAGCAGCAGAGAGCAAGGGAACATTGAAACAGAAATTTAAGAACACCATCATTGGGATTGTCACGAGCATTTTTTAAAAAACTTTTCTTCAGCCGGTTCCAAACATGCTTTAGAAACACATGAAGCGCCTATCGCTCCTGCGAAATCCGGATCACTGCTGTGCCGATTGTAGGGCCCCTATAGCCCCACCGGACACCCAGGCGGGGCTTCCCCTCCCGCTTTCCCCGGTGTCCCCCCGGCTCTCGCCGCGCGGGCACCGCGGCATTCCCGGCCGGAGTGGCAGGAGGGCGCCCCGGGGGGAGCAGGGCCGGGCGATCGGGGGGCTCCTCTGGGGNTTGCTGTCCTCCGTGGAGCCGCAGGGCAGCAGCGGGGTGCCGGCGTGCACGTCGAAGAACTTGGACACCAGGGTCTTCTTGCCGGGGGAGGTCCCCTCCACGAGGAACAGGGATCCCCGGTCCGCGTCCACCATCAGGCAGACGAAGATGAGGATCTTGTAGCTGAGGCTGGTGAGGTCCAGGTCATTGGAGATGTCCTTGACCAGTTCCAGGAAGAACTGGCGCTCGTTGTGCTCCTTGAGGTAGCGCTTGTAGTCCAGGGCGGTGGGGGGGTACTGGGGCAGGCTGACGCGGGACTCCAGCAGGGCGCTGAGGATGTGGGCGGTGGTGGGGGGCAAGGAGCTGGCCTTCCGCAGCAGCGCCCGCCGCCGCACGCTGCTCAGCGGCTCCTGCGCCCGGGCGTGCACATGCTCGTCGTAGGTGAGGTTGACGTGGATAGCCTTGGAGCGGGCGAAGCTCTTCCGCAGCTCCTTCTGGGACGCTCGGCGCTGCAGCCCCCCGGAGCAGAGACCGGGGCTGGGACCGCCGGGGCCGCCCGCGCTCCCCCA
>WEIU01017847.1:184205-206131 GCA_013389925.1 Aegithalos caudatus
CCTCCCGGGCACTTCCACCCGCGGCTCTCGGGGGCAGCGGCGGGGCCCGTCCGCCCCCCAGGGTCCCAGGGGAGGCCTGAGCTGTAGCAGGCCTGCGGAAAATGCCGCACCCGGAAGCGAGAGGGTGTTCTTGATTAAGTGTTGTAAGCAAGATAGTTGTGAATAACTAGAGCTGTCTTTGCCAGTATGTTTTATATTGGTTTTGTAGCTTGTGAGACCTTTTCAGGACTTTTTATTTTTAATCTGTGGAACCGTTCTGTTAGCTTTCAGCTTCCTGATTTGTTTTCCTATTCACCAAGTAGTAAGAAAATATGAATGAGTTTGAAGAGTGAAAGAAGACGCCATGTGTTTCACTTGACAATACAATTGAGTCAGTGAAACCTTTTCTGAAGAACTTGCCCTCAGAAGCCAAAAAATCTGAGTTGTATTCCTCACGCCCTTGCATGCCTATTAGAAAAAAAAAAAAATCAAGGGCCCTGTGAAATCAGTTGCTATTGTTGCGTAAGAGGCTTGCTTTGAAAGTTGTGTCCTTCTTACTTGGTTGTTTTTGTTTTGTTTCTTTTCTTTTCTTTTTTTTTTTTTTTGTTTTTTTGGTTTTTTGTGGTTTTTTTGTGATTTATTTTAGCTTTTGTTCTTGGTTGTCCTCTGGTCTGCGCTTCTGAGATTAAATTTAATTCAATAACTGAAAAAGATTTTAAGAGTAACAGATATGAGAAATTGTGATCCTTCATAGAGCAGTAGACCTGTAAACTTGGGCCAGCTGAGCAGTGAACTGCAGTAGCACAGTTTTATTAAGCTGCTAGTCTTGCTTGCTTGCTTCCTTGTTTGTTTCTACTACTGCTGTACTAGGCCTGTTACAGTAATGCATTTTTTGCTACCTCGCATGTCACTGGTGATGCTGACAGTGCTGCTGGATCAGCAGTGGTATTTCTCACCATTCCTCACTATCCCCAGTAAGGAATCTCTCTGATGCCTGTCCTGTTTGGGAAACTGTTCAGGATTTATTATATTTGTAGGCCTTTTGTCACAGGTGGTGACAGATGTGTTCTTTCTCCTCCAGGCTAAGAAGGCCAGCTTATATGAACAATAAATACAAAGACAGTTAAACTATTTCACTTGCTTGTTGGTATGTGTCTTATAGCCTTTTGTCAGTAATTAATGTCTATGTAATTGTTTCACTAGGTATTTATTGCACAGTCAAGAGCTTCTGGAAGCCACCGAGATGTTGAAGATGAGGAGCTTACACGAATCTTTGTTATGATTCCAAAAACCTACACGGAGGAGGATCTGCGAGAGAAGTTTAAGGTTCTGAATCGCTGTTGTTATTTTAAAATGCCTTTTTCTAAATTTATTAGAAGGGTTTAGCACATGGAACTTCTCATGATTTTCAAATATTGGAAATTAATACGTTGTTTAATTGTTCTAGATGTATGGAGACATTGAATATTGCAGCATTATTAAAAACAAGACTACTGGAGAAAGTAAAGGTTTGGGCTATGTCAGGTACCTGAAACCATCGCAAGCTGCCCGAGCAATTGAAGAGTGTGATCGAAGTAAGCATCTCAGTGAATTCTTTAAGGTTTTTTTGCAATAAGTGTGTAGCATCATAATATACTTTCAATTTTTAGTTTTGTTTGCAGGTAAATTATTCATGATGCAGAAACACATTGAGACAAAGTTCTATTGGAAATAAATAATTGCATTGTTAACGTTCAGTGAGAACAATTACATTTTTTCAGGACCAAACTGCAAGTAGAATTAGTGAGAAGAGTTTCCTTTTATGCATTGTTATTGGTCTGTAGTGTAGGCTTCATACACAAGAAAATATTTTAATTTGTCCTTGGGAATAGGCAGTTTTAATCAAATGTATTTGATATAAAATTAATTTTCATATAAAACATATTTCATGATATATAGGGATTCTGTTGTGATTACCTTTATTTAAGAACAAATTTTTGCTAATTGAAATTGGGGGAAGGGTGCTTGTTTTTGTTTAGTGTCATGATTTATCTGTTACAGTGAGTGAAAGACAGTATGATTTATTTATTACCAGCCACTTGGTGAGGCACTGGAACAGGTTGCCCACAGAAGTTGTGAATGTCCCATCCCTGGAAGTGTTTCTGGCCAGTTGGATAGGGCTCTGAGCAATCTGGTTGTAGTGGAAGGTATCCCTGCCTAAGGCAGGGGTTGTAGCTCAGTGATCTGTAAGTTTCCTTCCAACCCAAACCATCCTGTGATTCTATTATTTGTCATTTATGCTCTAGTACCAAAGGTTAATTAATATGAATGAGGCTGGTGGAAGGATGTCAGGGGCTGGAAGCACAAGACTTGGGAGGAGAGGCAGAGGGAATTGTATTTGCTCACCCAGGAGAATAAAGGTTTCCCAAAAGCCTAACAGCAGTCTTCCAGTCCAACCTCCTGTTCAATGTTGCTTAATCATAAAAATGAAACAACCTGGGGAGTGGGTATGATTGTTGTTCTAATTTTTTAATGGATTTGTTTGGTTCTTTTTTCTTCAGTAATGTGTGTGGTGGTTCTGCATTGTATCTATCATAAGTGCTTCTACAGAAATTGTATTTGTGCATTGGAATATGAACCTGAGATTACTTGGCAGTCAAATATTATTTCCTTTTTGCTGTTAGGCTAAAATGAAATTAGTTGGATAGCTTGAATGTAATACCTCTTTCTTTCACAAAAGCAAAACCTAGATCAGTGTAAAACATCCATAAACTACTGTTTTAGTGCAGCAGTTCAGGTGATGGCTTTTGGAGCATCTCAGAATCCTGAAAAGTGTCACAGAAGGGTTGAAGTTGGAAGGGCCCTCTGGAGATTGTCTTGCTCAACACTTGGCTCAGGCAGGGTCACCAGGACCATGTCCAGGTGACTTTTGAATATCCCTATACATGGAGACTCCATAGCCTTGCTGGGCAACCTGTGCCAGTGTTCAGTCACTCTCATGGTAGTTAGCTTCTGTCATGCTTAATTGTGAGTAGGAATAATTCCATTTGAAAGCTGTTAACAATTATTTGGGTGTACTTCAAGAGCTGAAGTTTAGTTATTCCTCTAAGGCCAGCACTTACTGGGTTTCCTGAATAATATGTTTTTTAAATATGGAACTTGGAGAATGTGGGCCTGGTCAGATAACTGAGATGTTCTGAGGTGTTGTTAACATGTGTGGTTGTTTCTTTCAGGCTACAGGGCCATTTTGGCTGAACCCAAAAATAAGTCATCTGAGTCTTTTGAACACGATTATTACAGTAATACCATGAGGCCAGAACTAAGAGGAAATACACTTCCATTTTGTAAGTCACAGCTTTTTACACTAAAAATGATTTGTAGTCTCCAGTATGGTCACTAAGTAATAATGTGGTTTGGAGTAAGAGAAGCTGATGGAGGCTTAGGTCAACACTTAAATAGTAGATTGGATATTGAAGTTAGAAACTAGCCAGGCATTTCATCTCTCTGCTTTAATGGCTTACTTTGCTCTGGTTGGCCAGTGATTTTGTGACCTGCACTGATGAAATCAACATGTGACCTTTAGTATATAATTGACTTGGATTACTTTTAAAAGTCAAGTGCAACGTATGCATGAAATGAAAGCGTGCAAGTATGATGATTCAGATTATTTTTTTTATGTTGATTCTGGAGGTATGCAGCCAGAGTTTTGTGGCTTTGAAAAAGCTGAGACCCGAATTCAAGAACCGGTCTCCAAACGCCTGTCGGTGGTGTCTCGGCTCCCCTTTATTCAAGAGCAGCTGTTTGCCCTCTTTGATTTAGTTCCAGGTCTGGAATACTGTGATGTTCAGCGAGACCCTCACACCAACAGTGGTAAGTAAGGAATACTTACTTAGTACAAAAGGCTTTCAGAAGTTCTCTCTGAAGGGAATCCCTTGTAATTGTACTTCAATTAATTTGTACTGCAAAATATAGTACACTTGTTGGGAACAAGCAGTGGTTGCTGCTATCACTGCATACAGCCAGAAGTTCAGTTTTGTTTGAATCCCTGTTTACACATAGCCCTTAAGGGGCTTATTATTATTATTTCAGATAATAAAAAACTCAAGAAAGGTGGAATCAAAGTCATGATAAGTGGATTTTGGTCATTGAGGCAGAATAAATGAAGGAGTTGTTTCAGAAATTATTAGACATTAAAGTAAAATGTTCTCTACACAGATCTTCTGAATTTTTCATTCTGAAATGTGTGTGTAAAAGTTGACATGGGTAATTAGGATGAAATAATTACAAAAGATTGTTTGGCTTCAGTCTTGTTTTACTGCTGCTGAGACAAATATAGAATTGGTTTCTTCTCCAAGAAACTTGAAATGTAAATAATTCAGGAAGTTACATTTTAACTTTACAGTTCTTGAAATTCACCGTTGATGGGCTAATTGCATTTTTAAACAGAATTATGTTCCCTTTTATTACTAGTTCTGGAGAAGTGAGGAAGACATGTTTTCACTTACATGGTTTTACTGCCAGCTTTTCAAGCTAGCATAAATACAGCTTATCTGTCACTAGCAAATATCACTGAAGCTTCCTTCACAAATAAGTGATGAAGTAATAATGATGTGTTCTAAAAAGACTTAAGAATTTTCTGTCATCCATGGCTGATGTGCAGTTTAAATACATTGCTTATATGATTATAGTTTGTTGTGAGGGTTTACCCATTTCCTGCTGACACTGTGTGCCCTGTGCTTGCAGGGTACGCTGTGATTCAGTACAGCACTGCTGCCTCAGCTATATATGCCAAGTACAAGCTACATGGGTTTGAGTATCCTCCTGGAAATCGACTGACTGTCATTTTCCTAGAAGATGGGAATGATAGCTCAGAGTAAGTACAACTTAGAAAGTTGTAAGTTGTGTTCTGGAGAGCAAAATATAAACACATTTTTGATATAAGATGTAAGTCAGTATCACTGTGAGCTTGTGCCATACTTGCCAATAGTATTTTCTGAAATTAATTGATTTGGGGTTTCCTTTTTGAATGGTTTAGAATAAGCCTTTTTCAACTTTGTAGTCTTTGACAAAGGAAGGATTAAAATACATACTCTTAAATAATGGAAAAATCTTGGATTTGGCAAGAATCTATCAGTATATCTGTAACATGTAACAAGGCTGGAATGTATTTTTGATGAGGTTTATGAATTAGAACTAGATTTATGTACTTTGTCTCTTGGTTGTGTTTGCAGTAGTGCAAGTAGTAGTTTTGTGAAGCACATATGTAGAGTAAGACTTCTGGGTGCTGAGAATCTGGTATTGGCAAAGGATGGGGAACTCTCAGGTGTTTGACCATCTCTGACTTCTTCCTGTGTTTTGAATGCCCAGTACAAGTTGGAGCAGCTTAAATACTTTCCTGCAGTGAGTGTTTTCCCTGTTTCATCCTAAACAAGTCTAGTTCATGTCAAACCTGTCCTGGGAGATGAAGACAGTAAGGAGGGGCAGTGGAGAGATTCACTTCAGAAGTGCATGGCTGATCTGAACTAAAACTAAAGGTGTTCATTGCAACCTTCATTCTTCAATAATTCCTGCGTGGTCTTACAACACAGGCTGTGTCTATGCAAAAAGAGCAATTGCTTTTTCTTACTCTGCAACAGAACAAAGAAAAACCACTGGAAAGTGAGAGCTGGAAGTAAACTTTCTATGGTAATATTTTGATTTCTGAACTGAACTCAGTGCTCTTGACCAAAACAGGTGAATTGTTTTGGTCTGTTTTGCTTTTTAGGCATTTCTCACAAAATGTAGTGGGCTCTTGTAGAGTGATTTAATTTTTTTTTCCCCTAGAGTGTTAAGAACTGCAAAGAGTAGTTTTGTGTATCTGTAAGTGGTAATGAATGAATGTTTTCAGTGAGTTGCAGCTAGCGTGCAGGCTTTCAGATCTCTCCGTAGGCTGTCATGAAGGCCTGTCTTGATTTTCATTATCTACATGACATTACAGATTTCTGGAGATACTCTGATGTGTATTAAAACTTAACTTTTTTTTTTTCTTTCTGAATTTAAGATGACTGTAACTTAGCTGTTTCTTTAAAGTAGTTTATTATCACTTCTGCTTGCAGCCTTATCAGGAAAATGGCAACACAGCTGGTGACAGCCCAGGTGTCGTCAGCATTGCGCGGTAACAGCGCCATGGTTCAGCAGTACAGGACGCCTCCTGTGAGTTCAAATCATGGATGCTGTTGGTATTCTTCTGAATTGTTGTAAGAAACTTCACATATGCCAATAAAGAACACTGCTCACTTGCTTCTGCAAACTGTTTCACTTGCTGCATTTTTAAGACGTACCTCTTGGTTGGTTGGTGCATTTTTATTCCCGGAAAAGGCGTCCGACCTTACTTGAATTTATTGTCCAATTTAATGAAGTAACTAAAGTAAATAAAGTAATGAAGAATAGAACTTACAGGGCCTATTTATGTCCTGTGATGGAACGATAAATGGTAAGAAAGGTAAAATTACTTTCTCTGCCCCCCACCACCAGTTAACTTATACTTACATTTTTTTTCCCTTGTTTTCAGCAAGCGTTTGGGGCAACTTCTGGCCAGTTGCTGCAACCCCAAACAGATGCCATACTTCCGCCACCCAAAAAAAAAGTTCCACCTGACACTTCTGTGAAGGAAAGGCTTTTCATACTTTTTCATCCCCATCCTTTACCTGTAAATGTACTGGAGGATGTGTTCTGGTAAGACTCTCTTTACAAATAAGTGTTCCCTAACAAAAAGGAAGCAAACTATGAAATATTGAAAATAAAAAAGAGGGCCTGAAAATTCTTTCCAGAAAGGGCAGTGCACAGTGACCAGTAAATCATAAGTGAGCAGTAGGTAATAGTTCCTTTTTGAAAGAAGTGTGTAATGGAATTCATGTTGAAGCATAGAGGCAGTATCTTCAGTATAGCAGCTTTATTATCAAATAACTTAATCTGAAGTGAAATATCTAGTCTTCTAATGTAGATTTTTAACCAAAAAATGTAGTACTTCCAGTTACTATTTCCTAAATCATTTTGCATTTTCTTTTACATGTTTTTGTAAGGCATTTAATTATTTTGATAAATTTCCACAGTAATCTAGAGGGAACAAGTGTAGAGTGTTGGTTTTTTTCAGATATAACAGTTTGCATCCTACTAACACTAGAATATTTCAACTGTTCTCTATCTCCCTGTGTGGAGCAAGGACTTGAGACAATTTTTGCCATATTTAAAGAAATCTGTAATTAGTAGTTCTCCAGTATTTTATATTATTAATTTGTAGTATGCTCTTCAAAAAAAAGAGATGTTTCCCTTTTCTCATAGCTTGAATTTGCAATAAATTTTTGGACAGCAAAAATATTTTAAAAGCACCAGGAGAGAGAAACATTTTGTGTGAAACTCAAAATTGTACCTGTTTGATATAGTGGATTTTCTTAATCGGATGCTGGAGGAGGAAAAGTTTATGGATCTGAGTCTTGACACTTCAGTATAACTTCAGTAAGAAGCAAGCAGACTACTTTAAAAAAATACTTAAGAATGTGTCTAGGGACCTCCTGAGCACTTGGAAATACCTGTTTTTCCCTGAAGCTGTAGTGCTTGCTTTCTGTGTCATTTCAGTGAGACCTTTTCAAAGATAAATCACAACTGAGCAAGTTCATTTAAGTGAGATGCAGATTTAGCTTCTAAATTATCTATCTGGGTGTATATGTCTTACTTTTGGCTGGTTTGGGAGTTTTTTCTTGTTTTGTTCTTGTGGGGTGTTTTGAGTGCCATTTAGTGTTTGGGGACTGTAGTGTTGATCAGCTTTATGTATTCTTTTAAATAAGAGAGAAATCACTGATATTTGTGGTTCTATCACAATATTTCATAGAAAACGTCTGAGAACTTTTGTGTTCATTGGTACTTCTACCCATAATTCAAAAGAAGGGAATATGCAAATAGGGTGCATAGGTATAAAAACATTGATTTTATAGTTAACAAATCATATGTGCTTCAGATGGGAAATGTTGCAGGAAAGTCTGTAAATTACCTTTTCTTTTCCCCCCTCCCACCCCAGTCGTTTTGGACAATTGATAAGTGTTTATCTTGTGGCTGGAAAAAATGTGGGCTATGCCAAATTTGCAGACAGAGCAAGTGCCAGCGAGGCCATAACTGCATTACATGGCAAGATTGTGAATGGTGTGAGGCTGAAAGTGAGGCTGGCAGACTCGCCCTCGGAGGAGCCCAACAAGCGCCAGAGAACTTACTGAGCAGGTGAGTGCCCCCACCCAGCCTCAGCTCTTTCTTACCCTCAAGTCCAGCTACCTGAAATAGTGACAGGAAAAGGTTTTGAAGTTAAATACAAGCATATAGTGATAAACTCCAAATCTATTCTTAGCTATCAAATTAAAATAGAATTTTTGATACATCTGTGTGTGTACACATACACGTGTGTATGCTTATATATACACACGTGCACTTTATTTTATAAAAATCAGTTTTTATAATTCCTGAAAAAAAAAAAATGAACCAGTTGATAAAAATCAATCTGGATGTTCATGGAAATATCACTTTTGTATTTGGGAGAATCAGTTGGCATTGAAAAGGGTATGCAAAAATAAACAGTGAAACAGACATAAGCTTGTGGTGTGTCTTTTTTTCATTACAATCACGTGCCCTCAGTGGCATTGGTTAAAGATAAAAAGTTGAGCCCTTGAAGGGCAGAGGAGTGAAGGGCTAAATAAAAAAGGGATTGGGGGACAGGTAAGGTTGTTAAGTGAAAACAAAAGTTTGGGATATTCGGGTCATCTCTGTTGTCAGAAATCAGGTGTAGCTGAAATCTGATAGTAGAGAAAATACAGCAGAGCCTGTGGTGGAGGAATTGAGATTTGTGTTTGAAATAATTACTTGGAGAACTTTTATTATTTCATGCTTATGGCCTGTGAAAGCTGGCTAAACTCATCTTACTGACATCAGGGACCAAAATTCAATTGTTCTTTTAAAACATTGCTTTGCTTCAAATTATATTGAATTTCATTGCATTTTTAAATTATTTTTTTTTCAGCATTAGGATTATTGCCAAAGGAGAATATAGTTGTGGGAGAAAAGCCTAATCCCTGTTTTCTACAAAATAACTCTCAAATATTACTATAGCTTCCAGATATTTCCAGTACCATACTAACTTCCTAGGGGACATAAAGTTTTGATTTAACCAATTCAGAATCATATCACATGACTGTCTTTGCATCAATATTTTCCCTCTAAGCTTCACTCTTTGTACCTTTCTTTGTATAGATCTTCTTTGTGACCCCAAAGTTGCAAAGACCAAAAAAAGCTTTTGGCCAAAGTGTTCTTTTTCTCCTTTTTATCTAGGGACCTCCATGTTGCTCTTTTCATAAGCAGCCTAAATGTGGCCTTAGTTTTTATACACAATTTTTGTTATAATAAGTTGGATTTCTGGGCATTCTTTTTCTGCATGGAATTATAGCTAATACTGAATTGAAACTTTTTTTTGTTTAATCAGCAGCTCTGGTGAATGCAGTTTTAAGTAACTTGTACCTACACTCTTACCTTTTTACAACATTTTGTTTGTTTTTAATGTGACTTCTGCTTGCAATAAAAGCCTGGCCTGTAAGCACAACTGATTCCTGTGTCCCTACAGGAATAAATAACTATGATGTGAAGGGTGAAGTAATACCAGGTCTGCCCTGTGTACATTTTACTGGAGAAGTATAAATACAACATGCATCCAGAATTAGGAAAATGAATAATCCCCACTTCCTTCTGTACACCAGGTCCCTGATTCCAAGTTTCTTAGCATGTTGTCTTGGCATCAATCTCTTTTCAGGATAGACAGACAGAATTACTTTTCATTTGTCATTTAGTTGGTTTCTCAAATTCAAATGAAGTGGTACCTAAAAGGAAAGATTGCCTTTCAAAAGGGGTAACCCATGGAAGTGATTTTCCCACTACCTGACTTTGGACTGACTGACAAGCTTTGCAGTAATCTGGAGGCTTATGTTTTCCTTTCAATTAAAGTGTTAAATTGTGCACTTGAAAAGAGATGCAATTCTCTCTACCTCTGAAATGGTTGTGGGTTTTAAGATGTGAGAATTCTAACAGTATTCATTTTGAATTTTAGCTGTAGGAAATAACCTTCCTAGCTAAAACTTCTGAGTTTTCACTTAAGAAAATCATTGCCTCTTAATAAAAAAATCCTTTCTAAAGTCCTGGTGTACTGCTTGCCTTTCATCTCTAACAAGGTGACTGGATTTCTGAAATACTTTTCTATACAAAGTTTTCTGATTAAAATTCATTATAAGACTCTATATAGATCATAGAATCTATATGAAAATGAATGCCATTCAATTGAATAATAAGTAAAATATTTATTTTTAACACATTTGAAGTTTTGCTCCAACACCTTCTTATGCAAACAGTCTTTTTTAAAATACAATTTACAGAATTGTTTCTTAAAAAAGGCTTTATGGTAACAGTATGCTACTCGTAATGCTTTTGTAATGCAAACCTCTCACTATAAGAATTTTCTGTTATCTTGCAACAAACTTTGTTTATCAGGCAAATTTGGGTACACATCTATTAATACTCTGAACTAATCCACCTAATGACTTTTACAGGCTCTGGTTCTCCTACAGGTCAATGAGAATTCAATTGTTTATGTGAGTAGTTAAAAATATCAGAGAAAAGATGGAAATACAGACCAGTAGGGTTCTCTTCACCACTTTAAGTTCTAATGTAAGTTCTTTGGGGTATGAGGTTATCCCCTTTTGCTAAGTATTAATGGCTGAAATAATCACTTCAGACTATCTTGGTTTAAATCAGTGTAGGCTTGAGAAGACAACTATAGTGTCTACTTTTAGGCAGTTGTTAAAAGCAGACCTATCTTAAAAACCTTACCCTTGACCAGCTTGTGCTCTACACTCAGGGCTTTGTGTTACTTTGAGTGTTTTGTGAAAAGCTCACTGCAGTGCCTGATGGCAGTTAGACACACTGTCATTCAAAAAGAGAAGAGGAAAGAAAGAATTTGCTATCTGTCAGAAGAATACCTTGTGNCCGCCCAAAATGTGTTTCATAAAGATTTCAAATAGTCCTTAGAAAGCAGAGTTTTTATCTAGTGTTGTGTTAGAAATGCCAGACACAGCTATGGGGAGCCAAGTTCTGTGGCTTTTAAAACTCATTGCAGATTGACTTCAGCCCTCAGTGAATGGATTTATTGCATTCTTCCCCTGCTGACAAAACATGGATGCTTTAAATTATTATTTAGTTACTTAGTTGAAAAAAAAGCCCACATTTATTCAGTCATAAAATACTTGGTTATTATTGTCTTTGGTTTTTCTTGTCCAGAAGAAGTCCTGTGCCACTGATTTCATTTGCATTCATTTTTTTTACTTAAACCTTTATGAAAAATCTGATGCTAGTATGTATATATTTTAATGATTTAGTGCTCTGCAAAAATGTTTTTAAAAAGTGATTGTATCATAGTTTTGATATACATTGAAAACAATAGCTGTATTTTGCAACAATAGTATACTGCAGGAAAAATGCTGGCTTTTACACACTGCTCAAAGAAAGGCTCTTTAAAATTTAGAGAAGCATGCTTAAAACTTTAATATTATTCTTCTAAAGATATTGAAAACCTTATTTATATGTTGTTGTAATGATTATATTTTATAAAGTGTACTTTAAAATAAAAATAGCTATGTTGCTTTTTGATACTATTTTTGTACTTGTGTTTTTTCTACAGAAACTAAGTAATGACATGATCCTCAGCTAGCTGACTGACTGACTGAAAACGTGACTAGACATGGTTCCTGTGGACAGTGACAGCTTTTTTCAGTGACAACTTTTTTTTGTTCATTGTTACTTAGTTGATCTCTCTATGATCCTTTCTCTTTCTGAATATGCAGACATGCAGTTTTGAAAAGTATGTAGGCATTAAAAACTGTAAACTGGTGGATGTTCTTGTAATAGTATATAACTTGTATTACAGAAATAGCTCTTGTTTTACCTGAATTCTTCCTATAAGATGGAAATTACAATAATGGAGGAAATAAAGGAGCCAGCATTTTCTGACTTGACTGGTTACTTGATAATGATTCAGATCCTGTTAAAATAGTAGACATCTCTCATGATCTAAATTGCATTGAAAAGTGAAGCACAGCAGTAAATTCAAAGAAAATGAAGTAACTTTAACAATGCTCGCAGACATGACAGTATTAATCTAGATTTAAGAAAATAGCTAAAATCAAGAAAATAATTCAAAGTACATTCTTAAATATTTTGTTGCTTAGGGCCCAAATTATTCATTATGCTGTTTATTGAAAGAAACATTTGTCAGACTACCAAAACCTCTTATATTTATGCTTTTTTATCCTGAGGTCTTTTGGCTATAACTATGGGGAAATTGGGGGGGTCTAGGGCTGTGGGTTTGTTTTTGTTAGTTTTGAGGGGTTGGGGTGTTTTGTTTGTTTTTGTTGGGTTTTTTTGTTGTTTTTTCCCAGAAGCTTTCAATGCATATGTTCAAGTAAGAGTTGGACAAGTCAAGTTTTCAGCAGGATGAAGACGATTTTGGCACTGATGGAGAGTAAATGAAGATAGTTCAAATAAGTATGTGCACAGATAATTTTCAAATGCCATTGCTTTTTCATGTATTCCTGTATACTGCTTGTTGAATTGGAAATATCCTGGTTATTAAAATATCATAAACAGATAAAATTGAGGAATTCCAGTAGTATGCACTCTAGAGGAAAAGCATGCCCTTCCTGCTTCCCAGCATCTCCCATATGGTTCCTTCAATTGGTTCAGAAGTTTAAATTCTAAGTAACAAACCATGTATTTAAAAAACCCATTTTTCTTTTTTTTTAAAGAATATTAGAATTCAAATGATCAAATGGGAGCAAGTTGCAGAGTAAAGGTTGCCTGGAGACCTTTTCCTTCTCTCCATTCCAGTAGTACCTGTTAAAAGTAGTCCTTGATGACTCACAAGCAACTCTTTTCCCCAAGTGCAGTTGTTTAATTCAGCACAAGGAACAGAATTGAATAAGGGCTGCATGGTTAACCAGGCTGTAAAATTCCTGCTTAATTTGCTGTAGCTGTTAGAAATTAGTGAAAAACAGATTTATGGTTGAACCTGGAGAATTGGATCCTGTCTCTGCCTCTAGCCCAAAGGTTGGTTGTAAGAGGGTTTGCCATTTCTCTTGTGTTGCCCTGAAAAAGTTCTGGTTTGGGTTGGTGTGTTGGGCTTTCTGTTTGTTTATTTGGTTGGTTTTGGTTGCTTTGTTTTGTTTTCTTCCATTCGTCATGGTAAATTTCAATTAGCATTTGGGAATTTTCTGTATTTGCATGGGAGAAGTAATACTGACCAGGTTGCCATAAATCCCAAACTCCAGAACTGTCAGGCAGCACCTTTGCAGCCTTAACTGTACAGTCAATGTGTGCAGTGAGTCCTCAGAAAGCATGAGTCCTGTTCTGTGCCCATGGAGAGACACCACGCTGGTACAGAGGGTCTGACGTGCTGCAGAAGCTGCTTGGTCTGGTGGATCTGCACAGTGCCAGGCGAAATGCTGAGAATCCCTTTACAGGCAGCTGAAAAAACCCCAGCTTCTCATTTGTATGGTGGAATTGGCCTCTTGATGAGTCTCCTGTGTCAAGATCCCCAGTTTAGTGGGGTGGGTGCCTGTGTCTTTGGGGGATATAAACATCCCCAGGAGGGTAAGCACTCAAAAATTAAGTAACTAGTGGTGGTGGTTGGCCATCCAAGATGGGAAAGAAGACTCATGTTGGAATGGTCCTAAGAGTTGCTTGAGGGAGCATTCAACACAAACTAGAGGGTTGGAAGATACCCTTTATAGCTTGAAGTGTTGGTACAAATTAGAATAGTGCCATTTTCTAGTTGTTCTCAGTCTTGTCTTTATTACTACGTGTCTGGGAATAGTGGCCTACTGTACTGGGCATGGAAGATCAGTGCTCTGTATGCAGCCCTGCTTTGGCCTATGGAACTCCCTTGCCAGCTTGTTCAGTCAACAGGTCTGCAAAGAGATTTGGGCTGGAGCTAAAAAACCCCAACTTTTTCCCATTTTCATTTCTAAGGATTTAAGACACTGTAGAGTTTGGTTTTCAGGTGCTTTTAGTCACTGCTGAATCAGGCTGTCAAGTGACTCACATGGAGCCATTTTTAGTATTTGGGTAAGGGTTTTTAGAAGATACTTAGAATAAAATCATTATTGTTCTCCTTAGAGTTCCAGGTATTTCCTGAAAATATTCATGTTCTATTCTTTGGCTAACAGTTTGTGTAAATACGCTTTTGATTGGACATAATATCATCACTCCCTGTTTAATTGTTACATAGCACTGCTGATATGTGGCATGCTGCTCTTTTAGGTCCTTTCAGTGGTAAGTAAAAACTGGGTCTGCTGTAAGAATGAGCATTAGGTTCCTGTACTGGAAAAAAAAACTGTGTCCCTCATAATTTCCTTTGATGCTGGTGAGTGAACTGACCAAAACTGAGGGTTTTGGGGTGTTGTATTGCAATATCAGTGCTTTAACGTTGGCAAGTAGAATTTAGTGTGCTTACCTATAAGTGACTTAGATTTCAGCTGTGTTCATCAGCCATAGTTTCTGTTGGTGTTGAACAAAACTTTTGTTCCTTTGACAATGAGATAATAAGAGATTTCACAAATCACACTAAATTATGTCCAGTAGAAATAATTTTATGCATTTATTGTGTCATAACCACTTGGTCAGCAGAGGAACCTTGCTTGTGTAACTGCAGGAAGATACTGACTTGTTTATGTTGCTTGAATATCTATATGAAGGTATTTCTGATCATGAAGTGAGAAAAGGCCATTCTCAAGAGGGCTGTGCATCCTGAATAAGATCTGTGAGTCAGTGATTGCAGTTCCCCTCATCCTGGCACTCCTGAGACCTTTCTTTGGTGGCACAAACCTCTACTAGAGAAGTTCACATGGAGGGAGAGCCCAGGTTTGCAATGCACAGTGCAGTTGGATTTCCTTTGCATCCTTCCTCATTCTTCCTGTTCATGGTCCCTCTTCTGGCCCAGGGCATTCTGTCATGTTTTTTGGCTCTGTCTGCAGAGAGATCATCATCTACCATCTGCAATGCCAGACACCTCCACTCTTTCAATTACTGTAGCAGTAAGTGAGAGACAAGGAATAATCATATCTGAAGGGGAAGCTGTTGAAGGTGAACACACCATGTAATTATGTGGACAGCTTCAATTCAGGAAAATGTGTCATATTTTCACTGTACCATTTTCCTGAACTTAAATTGTATTTGTCAAACATTCATTTAAAACTTCATCAAAGATTCTGATCAAGTTCTTCACAGAATGTCAGACTAGAAATGCTGTTACAGTGGTAAATTTTCTCCAAAATAAAATAAATTAATGATAACGATATAAGACTTTGATTTCATCTACTTTAACAGTATACATCTGCCTGCTCCCATACCTTAATTCTTTTTTTTAATTAGGAATTTTTCTTGAAATTCTACAGACTTTGGGAAGGTGGAGCTTTGACCAACACAAAGTGTGGAATATCGAAATCCAGTGTTAACATGCAATATCTAATACACAATATCTGCAGGACTTTATTAAGACTGAAGAGTTAACTGCTGGTCAGACCCTACTCTATATTTAGAGAAAGTGTTTACAAATCCTGAGCTTGGGGGTACAGAAGTTTCACTGGGAATTCTTCCAGCTCTTCTGACCAAGTTCTGTCTTTGGAAAGTGCTAGTGAGTAAAATTTTCCGATGCCATTTTAAAAGATACAGGGTGATGTTACCAGAGGAGAGTATGTGGACACCAGAACTATTGGAAATGCAAATATATGCTGGAAATATTTTCTAAAATTGAAATTTTAAGCAGCTTCACAAATAAAATGGTAAGGTGGCTGAAAGTTATGTCAAGTGTCGGAATGCTGATTATCCTCATGCTGGGCACACTAAATCCCCTTTCTAATGTGTCTGTTATAGCTAAGGATAGCAGGAGTGAATATATGTTTAATAAACAAAATCAAAGAGGTAAATACATGCAGTGCATGTTTTGACCCACTGATACTTTTAAATTTTAATCAAGACCACAAAATTAATTTCTATTCTGAATTCACTTCTTATAATAATGCTGGGGGACATTAAAATTTGTTTTCTTTCTTCTGTGTGGTAATATACCAACTAAGCTACTTAAAATTAGGGCCAGAATTTTAGACATGGGTAAGCATAAACATTTTAGACATGAACATTTTAGACATAAACAGCTATCACAGTAAGTTTTACCCTTTGCCTGTTTAAAGGCCAAGGATACAAAAATGGCCTCGATGCCTATATATAACAGCATTCTTGGAATTTTATCCTGGAAAATCTCAAACTCTGAAGCTGGGTAATCTCTGTTGCTTTGGGAAAATAAACCATTTAGGTAGTTCTCAGAGAGTGCAGAGGAAGCTGTACCACTGTGACCCTTTTAAGGCTATTCTAGTGGACTTACTAAGAAAATGTCCTTTAAATACTGAAGCTTGAAAGAACTGAGTCTAGAATAGAAAGTAGAGGGCTGGTAAAAGCCAGCAGGGTTATAAGGATTGTAGTTAGAACACTTCCATCTAGAGTTTTTTTCTCTGTTGTTTAAAATGTATAGCTTAGAGTCTTTATACTGCTTTGGTTATGCATTCTATGCAGTAAAGAAAGCGTGCATTGTACTGAAAATGAGGCTGTGGGACTACTACCCACTGCTAAAATCAAATATGAAACAAATACTACGTTATCTTTGAGTGGATATAGCTAACTGTATTTTCAACCATAGAGTTTGTTTATGTGAGACTGAACCACTCCAGCTGATTTATTATGTTTGTCTTCATAAATTCTTGGCGTTCTGCTAAACTACATTTCAGATTTTCTTTTCAGGTTTCTGGTTTCTTTTGTTTAATAGGAATAGTCTAAATAGAACTCTTGGAAATTGTGATTACCTAGGTAAGATACTTACCTGTAACTTTTAAAAGTTTTAAATAATCTCTGGGTGTTTATACTTCCCTTTCCAGTTTCTTTAATGAGAAGACATAATTTTCCTTTTTTCCTTTATGGATGTCCAAGAATAGTTTTGTGCTTATCTATGAATATAGAAAGTTTTTTTGGTATATTCTATGCGTATCTTACGTTATTATGCTTCTCTTTTTATGGACTGGCCCAGTCTTGTATAAAGGATAGTAGAAAATGGTGCTGAAATGAATAGATCAGTGCATATGGACTATCACTGCAGAAACTGAAGAGCAAAATGTTGGGAAGATAAAACCAGTTTTCCCAAATTCTCTTCAGGGGAATGGAAGAACATCCAAATGGAAAGATCAAGAACTAAGAGACTGATTTCACTTCCAGGGAAGATGGGGAAAAGCAGGAGTATGCTTTCATAGGTAGGGATGTTGCTTGTCTCTAGTTTCTCATACCTAACTACGCAGGAAGAAAAGAATAAACAGTTTGAATGGCTGTACAGGACTGTGTAAAGGTCCATTTAATCTGATACACTGCTCCCTACAGTGCTTGGAAACTGGTGTCAGGGAAAACAGAGCAGATAAAGTGTCCTTTCTTGGGCAACTCAACAGGCAGTGGGCAGGCACCTTTTCAGCAGGAACTGCAAAGGAAATTGTTGTGCTTACAGCCGTCCTTCATTCATTTGTATAACCCCAGCTTAAAAACCTCTCTCTTCAGCTTTATAGTGTATAGCTATAGAGCTTTATAGAAGCAAGCCCTCTGATTTAATAACACTGTATGAAATAGTTTTTCCCAGTTGTTGTTTTAAATCCACTGCCTGATCATTTATTGAGTCTTCCCAAAGTCTTGTGTGATAAAATACAGCACGTGATTGCTTCCTGTCAGCCTCCTATGTATCATTGGGGGTTTTATAGATCAAAAGACAATCCTTTCTCAGTCTGCTCTTCAGCTAGAATTATCTCCTCACACAGATGCACTCCCATACCTCTGCATATATTTTTTTCAGTTGCATACATGCATTTTCTAGTTTCACATTATCATATGAAGGAACTGGAACTGTATACAACACTGAAATGAAAAGATATTTACATAGGATTCTAAGGAGCTTTCCTGCTTTGTTTTCTGCTGCTTTTGAAGCAATTTCTAACACTGTTTGCCTTTTGGACTACTGCTGAGTAGCAAACCAATGTTTGCAGAAAACTACTCACAATGACTCAAAGTAATAAAGGCTAATTTATAGCCCATTATTGTGTAAGTTTGGTTAGGGTTATTTTCATTACTGTTTGCACTAGTTCCCAGCTATTGACATAGACTTTCAGCCACCATCTCATTGCACTATTGCTTGCTGTTGTCACATCTTTCTACAGCTGCTCAGAGTCAGTTTGCATTTTGCCTACCATGAGTAATTTTGCATCATAAGGAGAGTGTTTTCACACAAGTAATTTTAGGCTATTTAGGTGCAACAGTGCTCATCTGGAAGTATTCTAAGCAATTCAGCCCTAAAGAGGACTCAAAGAGAAAAGTAAATAATGTGTTGGGTGGTCAGTATCAAAAATAAGGGGATGTTGGTTTGGTTACTGGATCCCAGTCCTAATGGCAACTGTGCTTTCTGATTCCTGGAGATGGCTCTTTGCTCCCGTGGCAGTCCCCTACTCCAGGGCACTTCCAGTTTCCAACTGCTGGTGCCTGCCTTTTTCCTTACACAGCTTCTGCTTGCTATGAGCCTGCCTCCCAAGGTCTCCCTCTGCCTAAGTTGTTTGTCATCACACACTCCTAAATGCTCTTTGGTGCTCTTCTTCATGCTTTTTCTTCAAAGCACTTCCATTCACTGGTTATTACTACTGTACTTTCACAGTTTTTCATAATTTTATGAATTTGCAAAAATGCAAGGTGCAATTTACAAAAATCTTAATTAAAAAGTCTCTTACTTATGCCTTGCCTACAGGTACTGTTTTGCCAAACACTCACCCCCCCAACAATAAATGACAGCAATGAAATATTACTTAATAAGCAATGAAATATGGCTTATTACAGGAGAAAATAAAAGTATTTTCTTCAAGTTCTGTATGTAAATATTTTCAATGTCCATGGATCTACTTATCCTCAGCATAGGGCTGGTAAGAAAATGTTTCATTTTATATTTAGTAAACCTCCCTGCTGCCTGATTTAAAGAATGGAATGACTACTGTTATCTAAGAATCAGTTCTATATAACTAAGACCTTAGAAGATGAGGGTACCTGTGTGTATACACGGCATTTTTCATCCATCAGCTATGTAACATAACTATTATTTTAAAACAGTATATAAGCTGCCCTTCTACATGTTTGTTTCTCTTTGGTTTAAGTATAGGCAAATTAGTGAAATAAACCAAACATCTGTAGAATAGCCACTTAAGAATTTGGTATCACGATCATTAGGGAATATTAAAGAATGTTTTTCTGGAATTTCTTTCAGGTGACAGATGTTGAGTGACCTCTTGTCTGAAATGGTGGTTTTGAATGCACCTTAAGACACCTCTATCTCCTTGCCCTGTTATTAATTTCTTTTAAAAGAAAAATAAGTGACTATGTTCCTGGTATTACTGTTTGTAAGAGACTCAAAAATCATAATTGTGTTAAACAGTGTTACAGTCATCAAATGACTTTCTCCATTATTGCAAAGTCTCTAAAGAAATTGCATGAAGCCCATCCCACCCAAATCTGGGAAACTGAACTGTGAGTTGATACCTGATGGGAATTTGAAATAAAGTAAAGGTGGTACTATTGTCCAATTATCCCAGGCCTAAGGTGAAATAAATAAGGCTGGGGAAGAGGAAAGCCAGCTCAGCAGCTGTGCTGGAACATCAGCTCTGGCTGGGTCTGGTGGGGAGCTGTAGCCACAGACTCATTTGCTGAGGCCAGGTTTGCATTCTTCCCCCTGTGGTCAGGGTGGGTGGGGAGAGGTTTTGGGATGTGGTGGTGAAGCCTCTGCTCCACATGAGACAGAGGGAATGAGCACTCAAGAGGCTACAAGCTGGGCTTTGAGCCAGATAAGAGGCAGACCCCCCCAGAGAAGGGATGGTGTTTTTATCATGCCAATTATCTGGCACACAACTGGGCTGGTTGTGACATTCCCACCGCCCTCCTGGCAGCAGGTCACATCCACATGGGATGTTCACATTCACACATGTATGCATCTCTTGTGGTAGGGCAATAGCTGGCTTGACTTTGCTGATGTCACAGGCAGCTGTCATGTGTTAGAAGGGATCATATGCCATCAAAGACCCCCAGAGCACCCCCAGACTCATTCCTGAGGCCTTCCACCAAGGGACTGCACAGGATCTGCAATGTTGTATCAGATCCAGTGTAGCAAAAGACACCATGGAGAGGCGGTGCTCAGGTGTTCCCATGGACACCTGAGTGTATTAACCCATTGAACTCTACATTTCATGGCACCCCCAGTAGAGAAGACCAGGAGAGGAGTAATAGGGTCCATTGGATCCAGGGGTGGTGATATCTTTCTGTTATGGTGATGTCTCTCTGTCATTCTCTTCCCTCCTGACTCACCCTGCTTCCTTTTTCCTATTTTTCTCTTTCTCCTGCTCCCTGTCCCCCCCACTTACTGGTAAATAAAATCTGTACTATTGACATTGATACATTGCCTCATTTGCACCTTAGTTGGGGGAGAGTCATTGTGCTCTAATAATCTGATCTTAAATGTGTCCTAGAATGTATGTGGCTTCGTACTTAATCTTTCTATGGATTTTACATGAAAAATTACTCTGACACCCACCAAAGTCCTGCTTAATGTTTTTCCTGCTCCAGCTCTTGGAAACTGAACACTGAAAAGGAAAAAAAGCATTACTTGATGAATTTCCTGACTTTATTCAACCACATTGAAAATGAGGCTTGCAGGTTCGGCTGAAAGAATAAAGCTTTTTTTCCCAAGAAGTTTATCTAAGAAGTTACACAAAAAATACTGTGTCAAGGAATCCTTCTATGGAGGTCTCTGATTTAAAAGGAAAATGACTATGGCTTTTGTATGCCAGGGTGCCAAAAATGATTCTTTGTTGCACAACGATACTGCCATATCTGGAACTGTTAGTTTGAGAAATATGGAAAACATAAACCAGCTTCACACAGCTGGTTCAATAGTGTAGGTCCAGTAGTTTATAGAATGCTGTAAATCTACTCTTTTTTTGGAGGTATTTGCCCTTTTCCCCCATTCTCTTACCGAAATTTGCTGGCGGTGGCATCTAGTTCTCCAGGGATTTCAATTGATTTTCTTGGACGACAAAATCTATTTCCAATCTCGTTACCATGAACCAGAGAGCAGGGCTGAGGTGGGGGCTGTAAATAGGAGCACTCTTTGCTAAGAAAGGCGTCAGAGCCATCTCTGGGGCTGGAGATGTGCCAGCCCTGGGGCAGGGAGTGACCAGGCCCAAGGTGAAGGAGTCACTGACCAGAGAGATGAGTCTACAACCTGTCTGTTCCACAGCAGGGTGACCTGTTCCACTCCACGGGTTCTCCACACAAGACACTCCAGCTTCCCCTTTCCAAAAGTGTGTTTAAGCTATCGTGGATGTTGTAAAAGCTGTGATGGAGGATCTACGGAAAAAACAACTCCCCCAGAAAACCAACCTACCAAAAACCTAATACAAATTAAATCAGAGGAGTCATTTCTACGGCAGCTTTCTGGCGCATGTAATGTGTTTTTTTACAACCTCCCATTACCGGATGACAAAGATTGATCAGCTAACGCAGTGACCACTGCGGGAGGGTGACAGTGCAAAGTTGGGTGTCGTGCTTGTGTCACAAGCCTGGGTGGGGAAGGGCCCTCAGGCTGCTGCCGACAGCCCTGTCCCTCGGCGCACCCCTTTGTGTGACACCATCCTGCGCCCCTGGCACGGAGGTCCCTCTCGCTCCAGCACAGCCCCGCTGTTGCCCACGTGCTTTCCCGTTTAATTCCAGACCTGATGTCATGACCGAAGCCCGTATAC
>WEIU01017847.1:206628-248316 GCA_013389925.1 Aegithalos caudatus
TGGCTCTGCGGCCCCGGGGCGCAGCCGGAGCATCCGGACCGGGGGGGGGCCGGCCGGGGTTACGTAACGGCATCCGCGCAGAGATGCGCCGGTGTCAGCACCGGCTTCCCCGGCGCTCCCCGAAGTCGTGATTTTTTTCCGCCCTCCCCTGCAGAGCAATTTAAAATGCTCCAATAAACTGTGTGGTCCGTGAGGTTCAGTTGCAGATGAGCTATTGCCAAGTTGATGCACTCTTAGGATATCTTTTTGTTTTCATTCTGTTTCTCTCCAAAAAAAGGCAGGAACGCCCTGTATTCCCAATTTGCTAGCAAGGCTGCAAATCCCTTCCAAGTACTTTGAAGATGTATGGATTCATTAAAGCTGATGTTTGGAAATCATATGTTTGCCAGAAGTGCTGGTGCTTAAAATGACTGTATGACGTGAGTTGTGCCATTGGCTCGTCATTTCATGTCAGTTTCTAATTGCTGTCGTGTGCTGGGAGGATACACTGGTGATTTTCTTCCCGAAAGCTTCAGCAATGCAGGTGCCGTGGACTAACAGTAACTGAAACAAAAGACCTTGTTGGACTTATCGGAGCAAATTAAGAAGCCAAGGTCGAATAGCAAACATCAGTGCAACTTTCATGGGGTAGCATGAGAGAACAAAAGTATTCACAAATCTTATTCGAGAGTTTAAGTGAAAAGTGTTCCTTAAATAGACTATTACTCAGTAGATGAAAAAAAAATGCTCAGTGAAGGTGTGAGGAAATTGCTATTTTAGGACTACAATTAACTATATCAGCTCAATTTTAATGGAACTAGTACATTTAATTGCATTCCTAACAGATTTTCTGTTCTCTAGATGATTAACTTGCAGAATGATACCAGCTCAAAGATTAAAATCTCATCAAGTATCTAATGGTTTCTCTACAGTGTAATTGTGTTTGGTTTATAATAGTTCTTTTCTAATAACCAGCCTTTGCCCATACAGCTGTAGATACTATAATTAGACTTTTTTATCTTGGTGTAAATGACATGACCTTGACCTTTAGAAGTTAAGCAGATGTAGTTGTTGTGGATCTTAAATGTTTAGTGAAGCATTTTTGTGTATATAATAAATATTGTTTTGTTTTCTTTTTGTTTAAAAACTACACAAGGCGACTATCTTTCTCTCTACCTTCGATAGATTAACAGAGATGTCTACAACACTGATTATTTGAAAACATAAAGGGTTTCTATTTAAACAGCCTTTTCTTTCCAAGTACATGGCAGGATGTCTATCTGGAAAACAAAATTGCAGGGTTTGTTACTGAAGACTCCCTAAAAATTTCCCCTTGCTACTGAAGGCTGAAAGACTCACCCCTTGTTGTACTGTAGTTCATCAAGCATGCTTCTTCCACTTCCCATTAATTTGCTATTGTGCTCCCAGGTCCCCCAGAGCACTTAGAGCTGTAAGGTTGGGGGCCTTGTCTGCAGCCTTGCTTATTGCTGGAAATTTTTTGTTCTTAGCCCATTCTGGGAGCTTATTCATAAACGTCTGCAGTGTGGACACTGGTTTGTATATACTTGTAGGAACACGTGTGTGGGTTTTTTTTCCAAGGGCTGGTGTTGAAGGGCTGTACTCTGTATATTTATATGCTCAGATGTGTTTTTTATACAGCCATCAAAAACATACCTTTACTCACAGGTGTGAGAGTTACTGAGCATCTGAGCAGCCATTTGGACATTATTACAAGGCCACCATGGCTATGGGCAGTTAAAGCTCTGTGACTTGTGTAATTGGGCACTCCCTGGCCTCCTGCTCTATTGCAATGGTTGTAGACATGAGAATGCTCTCCTTTGGCACTTCTTTCTCCAGTCTGCTCTGGAGATGAGAGCAGAGAATACTCATACTACTTCTTCCTTTAGTCCCCTGGCACGTGTGTGTGATTGTGTGTGTGTGTACCCCTGGGTGCTGTACATTTCAGCTGAACCGGTCCACTGATGGATTTCTTGGTGTGATGGAAGTGAATGCTTTTGCTCTTGCTTTTCCAAATACACGTGATATCGGCATGGGTTTTTCCCAGAGAACTTATGCTTCTTTACCATGGGGCTTTGTCTCAGGAGGGCTGTATTTCTTAAGGGACTTTAGTCAGCCTTTTGTGCCTGTGCCACGCTAGAAAACCACTGCCACGGCAGTGGGAGACGGGAAGGAGCTGCCAGCACTTCGCTGCTAATGTGTGTGGGTTTATAAATTGTGTGTATGTATAAAATTAACCTGTCCTAACAGTTTAATTAGCCCTTCTGCCTCATGTATAGGGTAGCAAATACTTGTACATTACTCAATACATTGAGTACTTTCTAATATTTTTTAAAAAACACTGAACAATTCAAACAATTCCTAGAGATTTCTGGGACTTTTAATTTTTTTTTCCCATAACTAATTATTTTCTGATTTTGAAGCATTTGACTATTCTGATATGAGAAAAGGAAGTGGTTTCTGTACATAATTTTCATGGGAAATGTTACTCTGTGTAATTAGACATAAAAAAGAAATTTCTCCAAGGATTTCCTTTAGGCTTGTCTTCCTTTCTTAAGCTAAGTTTAATGAGATTAAAAAAAATCCTTCACATTAGAATTCTAAAGTAAATACCTAATTTGATGGGGGTGGTGTTTGTGTGTTGAATTTGCCATGTCAACATTGTAACTGTTGAAGGAAGCAGCAACAGGTACAGTACACAAATGAAAGTAAACAAGCTTAGGCCATTTGAGGGAAGTTGGATTTCTGGCAAATTTAAATTATGGCTTTGGTCTTATAAAGGAAACTCCAGCTGCCACAAATCTAGTGAAAAGAAAGCTATATAATGAGGGGCCAGGTAACATGAGCTGACTTTGGTTGTAATGTTATCAAATATTAAGGAATATGTAGTTAGGGAGTCACAGAATGGTTTGGGTTGGAAGGAACTGTGACAGGTTGGTTAGTCCAAACCCTTGCAATGAACAGGGACATTCTTCAGCTAGATCAGGGTGCTCAGAGCCCCATCCAGCTGGCCTGGATGCTTCCAGGGATGGGGATCTACTACCTCACTGTTCCAGTGTTTTGTCACCATCATTATAAAAAACCTTATTCCTTTATCTAGTCTGAATCCACCTTCTTTTAGCTTACAACCCTTACCACATATCCTATTGCTGTTGTCTTAGGCCCTGTTAGTAGAGTTTATGTTATGAGTGGTGTTATTGTATTTGCAATTAATTTCACCATCTCCATACCAAGGTGGTTTTTTTTGAGCTGTAAATACAAACGTACAACTTTCAGCTATTTCTTGTAAGTTAGAATAGAGACATGGAGGCACTTAAAAGTTTGGGTTTTTTTTAAATGCCAGTGATGTATATATCTCAGTAAATGGTGTTTCTAGCATGTCTCTCTTTTGAGGTTGTTCCTTTTAAAAAAGTTGAAAAAGGATGGAAGAACCTTTTGGTGCTGACAACTGATAAACCAGTAAAAGGAAGAACAGCTAAATGTAAAATATGGGAAATGGGAGAACACCACAAGAACTACCTTGTGTAGGCAGTCAAACTTATGTCTTTTAGGGAAACTTCTGGGCTGCATAGACTTGTTAAGATTAAGAGAGGAAAAAAGTGAACAGTAACAAAATACTAAGGACAATTGTTAAATGAGGAAGAAAACAGATTGGTTTTGTTGCTGTTTTTCTTTTTTTTTAGTGGGAATTGGCCCAAGTGACGACAAAAGGGCCCTTCCAACCTAAATTATTCTGTAATTTTGTTTTGTCATTATATGTCAAACCCAGAAAATTGTTAATTTTCTTTTAATAGTGAAACATAGATGTTGCTCAGAAACTCATAATTATTATTTTTCTGGCATATATATATCTATATAGATTTCCTGTGGAGTTTTAAAGCTGGTTCCAAGTGAAATGTGTCAGTCTATTGGGTGAAATGTATCTGTGCTGAGGGCTATTTACAGCTGTGGGTGGTAGTACCAGGTAGAGAGATGGTGAATTTCCTTTTCTTTTTTATTCCTGTTCCTTAAATATATTTTAATACTAGTTGAGAGCACTTCCCTTAAAGGAGATAACGGATGCATTAGTTTGAGGTGTAAAGAAAAGAAGTCTCTAGTTGATTGTGAGTGTAATATAGAATTGCAAGAACTTTAATTAGCAGGTGTCATTGCTAGATTTGAAGATTAGGTTTTCTACCAAAAACCTTCTGTGAAAAATGGTTTTCTTGCTGTCTTTTTGCTGGAGAATGATATCTGTATTTCTCACAGAGTCCAGTCCCTACAGGTATTTAAAAGGTTCTGCGTTCCTCAATCAAATATTTCACCTTTTTGAATTTAGACAGTCCTCCCATTGCAATGTATCTTTTCCCCCTTATTTTGAGAAGCTGAGAATAGGGTGGGTAAGTTGAACCTACTTCACCTAGGATTTAGCAGATAGCAGTCTTGGTTGTGATCTTTCACAGTGTGATCTGACTGCTTACATTCATAACTCTGCTAAAATTGTTTCTCCCCCCTTTTTTCAGTGGAAATTGAGAGGTGGAAATGCTTCTAGCCTATAAACTACATAAACCCCTTATTACTTTTCAGTTCTCATGAAATCTGTGAAAATCACAAAAATCATGCTTAGTCCCTGTTGATTTACATGTTTCTAGCAGAGATGCAAAGGCACTGGAGGATTCTCTACTTAAAAGACTGGATTAACAGGTATCAAATATAGTCCCACTCGCTAATGTTGTAGCTGTTCTGTTGGTAGGCTTTTCTAAAGCCTATGTTATTCCCAATTAAATTAGTGAATTATGATTGTGAAGGTTGCAGAGATGTTAAAATGATGCATTGGATCCTTTACATCAGTACAGTAGGGCATAGATCTGGGATTGCTTTGTTACCAAAACAAGTCCACCCAAAGTAGGTAATATTTGTCTAAGAATGGT
This sequence comes from Aegithalos caudatus, assembly GCA_013389925.1. Taxonomy (NCBI): domain Eukaryota; kingdom Metazoa; phylum Chordata; class Aves; order Passeriformes; family Aegithalidae; genus Aegithalos; species Aegithalos caudatus. The sequence continues at coordinate 211,536 of WEIU01017847.1, forward strand.
CTATAGATCGATTTCAAGAAACCTTATCCTGGAATGTGATACACTTTTTCAGATGATGAACTGAAACATTTCTCAGCAGAAAATCTAACAAGCTCAGGTTGCCCAAGAGTCGTGTGTATGAAACCTGTGCCGTGGAGTGAAGCATGCTGCTCAGACAGAGGAGGCCTTGGCTACATCTGCCCAGCAGTAGCTGACCTGATCAATCCCAGAAAGTGAAAAACAATAGAAGGACTTTGTTCTGTAGCAGTTCCTAACTTACTGCTTCCTGTAAAATGTTTGTGGTGGGAGACCAAAGAGTTACAGAAACCTTGCTGGTGACTGCTGATTGACCTTAGATATGGTATAGGCAGTGGAATTGGTGAGACTTTCATGGCTTGTGCTGAATGTTTAAATGAGAAAGGGTTATGTAATAAATAAATAAATGAGAAAGGAATTAAAGAAGTAGCACCAGGTATGGGGGAGCACGACAAGGGCCATGCAGGTACCTCTGCTACTTGGAAGGGACCATCTTGGTGTGAGGTCCAGGCCACTGGTCAGTACTTGGGCACACTGAGCAGCTGGAGTGAGCATTCTGTTCCTCAGGGTCTCTTGTGACAGCACCTGGATGTTGATTTTTGTGTGTCATGGAATAGACAAGCTGGGATAGAAATGACACACTCATCCTGCTTAATATAACACAACTTTATTTTATTCAGATTATGCAATGCAGTGTGGTGTCTCTCAGTTCTTGTTGCCACCCCAACCTCTTCCTCTGTGACTAACCCAGCATGGATAAGGTGATATTAAAGGGAATTTGGGTCAAGAGAAGTTTCTGTTAACATCCTACAGGAAAGGTTCCAGGCTGATGATTCTTCCTGCTTCACCTCAGCCTTTACTGTGTGGGTCCTGTGTGTGGTCAATCTGCATCTGCAGTGGGACTGTGGGTGCACTCTTGCTCCCACTTTATTAGGATTTTTATAGCTGACGTACTCAGGGATGTCTGGCACCCTTTTGATCTTTTTTCAGAAAAACAGCCTTTAACTGTTTCTTCCCTTCTGCCTTAGAAAATCAAATTAAACCTTGTTTGCAAAGAAATGGCAGTGTTATAGGAGAAGTGGGAGAGACATTAACCCAGTGAGACTGTGGCTCATCTTCTAAGATTAAGGTTTTTGATATTTTAGCCACAAGATAAAAGTTTCTTTAATTAATTTACTTTTGTAGAAAAAGGTGGAGAACAACTTAGTATCTTTTATAAGTTGATATTTAGAGAGCTAGTTAGCTGCATTGTCACCTGGTAAGGATAGGTCTAGGGGAAATGGAAAGGCAGAATCATTGATGGAGAGCTACAGAAATGGCAAAAAATTGGACCAGATAAAGGGGCTTTCATCTAGAAAATGGGATGGAGTGGTTAGTTTAGTGACAAATGTTTCTTTCAGAGTAGAGTGGATCAGCTGGGTGAGAAGGTGGTGGCTAATGGTGGAAATGATACTTAGTTAAGAGGAAGAAGCTTCAACATAAAACAGCTTGCTGAGATCGGAAACAGCAGCAGTTGGTGTTGAGTCATCTTGGAGTCCCTCTGACCCCAATGTGAGCATGACATATATATCCCTCTGGTAAGTAATTTTGTTGCTTTTCTGTTTAACTCCATGTTTCTGGAGTTTATTCTGCTTCTGGAGAACAAGCTTCATAAGATGCTTGCCAAAAGCAGAAGGATAGAAATTATATGAAATAGAGCTGTAGAGCAGTCAGAGGATGAGTCTGTAGCCAGACAAATTCTTTTTCTTTCTGTATAATGGTTGAAGAATGCTAAAATCCATCTCCTCTCACCCCTCTCTTCCTGTCAGTTCAATACAAGTTCTCTTTCCACATTCACTTGTGCCTGTCAACTCTGTTCTGTGTGTGACTTCTAGGGAGTATAGGTAGATCACACTTGCTACCTACATATTTACAGGCATATTAATAAGTGTAATTAATATTCTTGGATGACATAATCATGGGCAAAAATAATGCATTCTCTGACTGAAGGCAAGAATAGTTCTCTAACTCTCCTTAACTGTGACCTATATTGTGTGGGTGTGCAAACATGCTGTGGAAAGCTAAATGTAAATTATATGCTGTTCCACTGAGCAGGCTTTTCTCAGTTCTCCTAATAATTGTTAGCCTAGCCTACATACAAAAGCCATGGTCAGTTTGCAGTATGCAATTCAGTGACATGCAATGCAATTATTATTTGCAATGCAAAGTAATCTTTAAAAAGCCCAAACAAGGTATTTTCTTAAGTATCTGCAAACTGCGTCTCCTGCCCTGTCACCATAAATACTGTTTTGTGACAGAGCTTACAATTAATAAAAAGAGTGGCTTCTGTCTCTAATTAATACAATAATGGTTGTTCTTTCTTTTGATGTGGATTGAGGATTATTGGGGAAGGCCTCAAACCAAGTCAGAAATGAGGGTCAGAATTAGCCCAACTGACCAACCCTGAGACCCTTACAGGACTCTCCAGTAGCTCCACATGGTTGTGCAATGTCTGTGAGTTTAAGGGAAAGAATCAGCTTCAGAAGTAATCTGTGATATGCTTTTTAATTTCCATTTTTGGTAATGCAAAAGTTGTGGTTGGATCTGCAGATGCTCTGAAATGTAGCAATGACATGGCACCTTGGGTTCATAGCTCCCACCCTTTCCAAAACAGCTCTGTGTGTCTATCTGCCTGCTACAAATTTAAATTTGTAGTTTTCACAGTGTTTTGGCCAAAACAATGTAACATTAATCTACAAAGAGTAGGTTGGTGAAAACATCCGTGTTGTAATCATGTGGCCTTTCCTAAAGCTGTGATATTTTTCTTAATACCCTTGGGGTTTAAGTTTCCAGCTGAGATGCCAGTTCTGCAGAGGCTGTGTAACAGATCACTGCTCACAGTTCTCCCTGTGTCCTGTGCCTTCCTGAGTGCCTCATTTTTCTCCCAGCTGTGTGATCTTTATAGATCCAAATCCCAAACTCCTCCCTGATGCCTGCACATTCTAATAGTTGGAATGTTACTCAAACTGTTAACACACAGTATGAGGGCAGTGTGTGGGGCAGAGAAGGATGGGAGGAAGGAAGGAAGAAAGAAAGGAAGGAAGGAAGGAAGGATTGTTGCCTCCAGCTCTGATTCCTGCTGCCTCTCCAGCCCAGAGCTGTACTGACCCTTGGCTGCCAGCTTGGTGGTGCAAAGGCACAGAGATACTATTATTCCCTGGCATCTTACAGTATTTCTGGTGTAATTACCTTCTGATATATTCATTATTAGATTTCCCCCTCCATGTTCTTTAGCATTTTTAAAGATTTATTCAGTGTTTTCAGATTTTTATGCTTTCCTCATTGTGAGCACATTCGCTCAATCATTTTGCATAAAGCTGTCAAATACCAGTCATAAACCTGTGCTGTATCTCTTTACTTTTCTATGTATGATTGACTATTTGAATTATTTTAAAGTTACACAGAATTCTTTTGTAAAGTATAAATCCATTGACTTCAGAATCTTCTACATTTTCTTCACTCTTTTTCACTTTTTCACTACTTTTTTTTTTTTTTTTTTTTTTTTTTTTTTTTGTTTTTTTGTTTTTTTTTTTTTTTGTTTTGTTTCACTAAAAATAAATTCAAGGACGGAGTAAGGAATAATGCTGTGTAAAATGTAGGTAGAAAATAACAAGAGCTTGATAAAAGTGGTGACTTTCCCTAAGGGAATGCTAGCTAACATCAGGTGAAGGGGCTTTATGTACAGTAAACCAGAACTATTTAGGCTGTGATTGATGTATGTTAGGCTCATAGCTGTCTCTAGAAGAAAGGCAGTATCTCATAACAAGGAAGTTTTATTTCTGATGCCATTGTTTAATCTCAAAGGTAATAAACAACATTTAATAACTAAGTTTTTGTTTTGTGTTCTTCTTTGTCTGGCTGTGGGCACTGTGCTTAGTGATAAGAAACACTGAATGTGCTTGTGGGGACTATAGCAGCTTCAGAGATTTTATACTTCAACATCTATGGCAGCATTCCCATTTTGAAAACTAGTGGAAACAAACTGCTATTTAGGCTGCAGATATCTTGAGGAATGCGTAGTTCTGCTTTCTTGGCTGATTCTTGGGTAGTTTGCCATGAAAAATGTGTCATAGCTATGTGATATAACACTGAGAAAACCACCAACATTGGCTAGGTCTGTTTGTAGGGGAAATTTAGCTTCTTATAAGGAAATGTAATGAGTACAAACTTATTTTGAAACTAATTTTTTAAAGCCAAATGCACCAGGGTTGTGTTGATAACTTCTGGCTTTCCAGCACTGAGACCTCTTCCACAGCTCTTGCCCTCTTTATCTTTCTGTCTGTCCTCCACAGGTCACTCCCACCCTTTAATTCTCTGCTCTCAGAATTCCAGACCTGTGCCCAGGCTCACTGCTCCTCCTGGTGACACAAGCATGTCCTCTTGGCCAGGCTGGTGATGCTCTGTGCCTGCTCCCTCCAGCTGCAACACCTGTGTGCTTCTCCTGAGCTCCCTAGGATCCTTGGGGGGTAGTGCCAGGGGCTGGGGGTATAAAAGGAAAAAAACCATGGAGAACAAAAGGCCTGGATAGTCAGAGTGTAAGTATACCAAGGGAAATTGGTTATTTTCCTACCAGTTCTTATGCCTAGAAGCAGTGTAAGGTGCCATTTCTTAGTGGCAGCAAGTGAAATATTTTTGCACTTTAGACTGGTGTTTCTGTCAAGGTGGGTTATACATCTCAACCATGCTGAAGCAGATTTAAACTTAATGGTACAACTTTCAAATGCAGGTTTCTCGTTTAGAAGGACAAGTCTGAACAGAAATAAATGTCTGTATGTGTTGTGTGACCCAGAAAGTAATTCAAGCAGACCTCTCTGAAATTTTTCTTTTGAAGCAATCCTGGTATGCTGCAAAAATGAATTTAAAATCTTTAGTTACCCACAGGTAACAGCACAGAAAATCAATACTTTTTCAGCTAATGTCAATTTTTTCCATTAAAAGATAAATGAGGAAGTGTGAAGCTTCCAGTCTTCTCAGACTTCTGTGCACTTCCCAGACAGCTGGTTTTAATTTGTATTTGTTTTGTATAGTGTGTACTTAGTGCTTGTCATTCTCATTGCCAGCCATTGCTTGTATTTATGAGTTAAATAATCAAATAATGATGCAACTGTGCTGCATTTAAAAACCTTTGTTCAACTAAGAGGGTGAATATTTTATTTGAGGAAATTAAACTGTATAGGAAACTGAAAATGATTGCTATCATGGGTTAGATTTTTTCTTACTTGGAAAGGTGCTGGCTTATGTTATCTTTGTAGTTACTGAAATTTATCAGTGTTTAAGTACTGGTGCTTTGGAGGGTCTGGTCTCCCATTTCACTTTTAAAAATGAAAATATTGTAAGACCGAATAGACATTTTACAAATAATTTCAAAAGCTAAAACATTTGAAGGGAATGGACTGCAGATTCCAAAATTCTGCTATAGACTTCTACTCTACAGAGCCTTTGTCTTCTGAGGGTCGGACTGGAGTGATGGGGAAGTGGAGACCACTGCCCTGGGTCTCTAGAGAGTGAGAAAAGAAAATGAAAATAGCCTTCCTAACTTTTCCAAATGCATGATGAGCAAAGCCCTGCTTTTTGAAATAGATGCAATTTTCCTGTTTCAGGATGTTTGTTAAAAATCAGAGAAAATAAGGGTGAATTTGAAATTTTCTTTCCAGAACACTGCAATTTCCAACTGAAATTGGAAATACAGTGCTTTTCCTCCCCTCCTTTTTAAGTTGCCTTTTAGAATTTTTGTAGTCAGGAAGCTGTCCCAAAACATATTTTTCAGGTGTCACTGTGTAGCAGTAATGCAATTAACCTTACAAGTCCTTTTTACTTCCTTAGTGTATTTGCTTGGTAGTGTTTCAAGAATTATTTTAGTGCTATTTTCTGGTGTTGATTAATTTTGGAACAGGTATTGCATACAGCAGGGGAGTTTCTCTTCTGTGTAAATGGCTATGGGCATCTTGGCTGAGGTTACTGAGACATATTTGGCTAAATGCTACCTTGCCAGCTACTGTGAAGGACTGAAGAATGTTGAAAAAATTAACTGAGTTACTTAAGAAAATTACTGTTGTCCTTACAGCTGGAGTGATTTCTCCTCTCAAGGAAGAAAAAGACATTGCAACAGAAATTGAAAGTCAGTATTGAAATAAAACAAGTGTCAAGGTTAACAAAATACTGAATTATGTTGAAGTATGAAATTGTCCTAAAGTGCCTTAAAAAAAAAGAAAAAAGTGGCTAAGTTCAGTATTTTTGTTCATTCTGTGGCAATATACAGATTGATGAAAAGTTTTAATGGGAAAACACTAAGTCTCACTTTTGAATAGAAATTGGATGCTCTAATTCAGTTTTCTGGTATAACTTTCTCAAGATATATTTATTTATGATAATGAAAGTGCTATGACTGGTGATAAATACCTTTTTGGGATAACATTTATGTATATCACAATATATTTTCGTTGTCTAAATGATAGATGACTCAGAATCAACTGTATTATTCTAATGAATTTACAAATACTGAGTTACCCTTACCTGAGTTTATAATTTATCAATGGTAACAAGGAGCAGAGGGAGAAACTTCATGTTTATTTCTATCTTTATTATATCTTTTATGTTTTTTGATATAGTAGCATTTTTTTGTTTATACTTTTGGCATTAATTTGCAAAAAGTATTGCTTTTAGGTCTATTCTCATGCCTAGATGTTGCTGCCAGATAATGTTAGGAGATTTTTCAGTAACTAAGAAATCAGTAGGCAACAGGAAGATTAAAAAGGAGATGCTACACTTCAAACCATGAGTTGTATGGAATTAGAAGTTCAGACAAACCTGAGCACTCGAGTTGGATGCTCTGACACAGATTGTGAGGGCTGGAGCACATCTCCTGTGACCACAGGCTGAGAGGGTTGGGTTTGTTCAGCCTGGAGAAGAGAAGGCTCCAGGGAGACTTTATAGCACTTGTTATTACTTAAGGGCAGTCTTTTTACAAGGATGTGTTGACAGGACAGGGAGTACTGGCTTTAAACTGATAAAGGGTGAGTTAAGTTCAGATAGAAGGAAGAAATCCTTCACTATGAGGGTGGTGAGGCCCTTGCACAGTTGCCCAGAGAAGCTGTGGATGCCTCTCCTTGGCAGCGTTCAAGGCCAGCCTGGACAGGGCTCTGAGCAGCTCCATCAGGTCCAGTGGAAGGTGTCCCAGCCCATGGCAGAGGGTTGGAACTTGATGGTCTTTAAAGGCCCTTTCTACCCAAACCATTCTGTGATTCTATATTTAGGTTTTCATTGCCAGCAAAATATAGAGTGAACCCTTCTGTTCCTTTTTCTGCTTTGGTGGTGGTGCCTAAATCTTCTGTTTCATAAATGTGTGATTCCTGAAAAGAGGATGCTTTTAGTTTGGTCACCAGTTTTATTCATGCAAGTTTGTCACTAGAATTCTGCCCATATTTTATTGAGCATGTTCTGGAAAATCCAAATTTGTCAGCATCTTACATGGGAATAAGAAACTCTTGAGTGGGATCAGTCCTCCCTGATTTGGCGAAGTCAGTGAGCAGAGGGAGGAGGAATACTTAATGAACTCTGTTTGACTGGAGTTTGTGTCAGCCAGCACATCATCTCAGCTCAGCCAAGATCGCAGATAAAATCTTATGATGGTTGTTAACAGCAGAGTTGGAGGTGTGGATGGAATCCTGGCAACTGAGGGATTTGTTACATGAATGAAGTCGGATGTCGTCATGAAAGAAAATTTTTAGTATCCTGTCTTCAGCATGAGCATACACCCAGCAATAATAAATGCCTCCCTCTTCAGGCTGAGAATCAGCCCTAACAGAATTGCAGGTGAGGGCTGAGCTGCTTCCTTCTGAGAAATCATGATGACAGTAATTGAAACAATCAGATTTATTCAGCTGCTTAATGCTGGAGGTCTTTTTGTTACCTTTAATTCTGTGTTAATTTAGGTCATCCTTTACTCTAAGTAAAAGAGACCACAAATGCTTTTTCTCTTGACTCTATGTCTGTACAGAATGTCTAGAGAATGCTGTTCATTTTTGTGCTAGTGTACTTTATGAAATGTCTGTTTGATATTAGAAGAAAAGGGCTTTTAAAATAATTTGATAGCTTACAGTGATATGCATATATTTATTTTGGGTATCCTCCTGTATTCCTGCTTTTATGTATATTACCAAGTCCTTAAAAAATGCCTGCTTTATTGGCAATAATCATGGATGCATAAGTGCAGCAAGAGCCTGAGTCTCTAATATCTCTGTCCTGCAGCTTGAATGGTGCAAGCAGCATCCCCCTTGAGCCCTCCTGAGATAGATGAGGAGCTATGTGTGCAGAAAACTTTGAGGTCTGCACATGAATACAGTACAAGGAAAAGTGTCTTCCAAAAATTAGCTCATAATTAAAACCAGAATGCAAATAAAAAAAAAAATCCCACAGGAATTACCTTTTTTCTTTCCAACCCCAAGTTAGTGCAAGTAAAACTGCAACTCATCATTTGCTCACACAGCTCTTCAGAAAATTAACACACTTCCAATAGAAGTAGTTTAAGGACAAGTCTTTAATTTTCCTGTTATTTATCTTCTGAATACAGTCCACCAATGTAATTTGTTTCATTAATGTTTCAGAGTGCATAATAATTTATAATAGAGAAATATGACTGCCCTTGTCTCTTCCTCCAGGCTTAAATAACAATGTTTTGTCATATCTATTTATATTGTTTAAGTTAAAGTGTCATTATAAAATTGAAAATGCCTCTGAGTATGTTTTGTGGCAGTTGAAAGCCCCTGAGTGGTAATGGCAGGACATTGTTGACCTTGTTGGTGTTTTGAGTACCAGTGGCTGTGTTTTGGGATGCAGGACACCTTGATAGTCTGTCATCTGTGATGTGGGCCTCTCAGATGTTGTCCAAGTGTTCTCAGTGGTAAAATCTGCTTTCTTATGTTAGAGATCTGGAGTGCTTTCCTTGGATAGGGGAATATGTCTGAAAATTTGAAATACATGGCAGGAGCCACTCACTGTGGAAATAGTGGAGGCTAAGAAAGTTATTTTGCCAAAAATAGTTGTAAGTACATGCAAATCTAGCTAAACAAACACTGTATAAGAGATTTCTGATCAGATATGGATAAGTAAGTACAAGATTTCTACAGTTATATCTCTTATTCTGTGTAGTGGGAGCTATCCCTAGGCCTTAGGAACTGGGATTATCTGGGGGAGAAAAATATTTAAGAGAGCATCCTCTGAAAAATATAGCTAATGACTTTGAAAATATTTTTTTCCTCTTTTTTTCTCCCCCAGACATGAAAGATGAGCACAGGCCAAAATAGGTTCTTTTTTTCAGTTAAGGATTTGAGGTTTATGCAACATGTCAATAAACATGCCCAAAGAAAAGCTTGCTTGTTCCAAAAATATAAGGCAGACTTTTCTAGTTAAGAAAAGTCATCCCAGCATATGGTGTGTTTCTTTTAAGATGCAAAATATACATACACTGAGATGAACCCTCTGGAGGAACTTGGAGACAGTAGCTCTTGCTCTTAAAGCTTCTCTCTTCATTTGTTTCAGCAGACATTTGCTTTCTCAAGATTTTTCTTCCCGATTTCTAAAAGATGTTAATGGTACCCTGCCAAACTGTTGTTGACAAGCTGTTTCTTGTAGGATACTGTTATATATAAATAGTGCCTTTTTATGTTTAATTTTTCAAGCCAGGAGAAACATTCAGATTTGCTTTCAGCTTGAGTCTAGAATAACATTGTCTCTGGCATAGTAGTTGTTGTAGTCTTGCATGACAACTGTTGTACACATTATTTTACATGGCTGAGACTGCAGAATAGATGGGGTTTTCTATGTGATTGACATGTTTTTGCATGTGGGGCTGCCTGATGGGCTTTTCTCAGTGCCTCCCTTGCTGTGGCAGTAACCTGTGTTCACTGTGTCCACCACGCTACTGTGACCTTCAGACAGACCAGCAAAACAAAAAAATCCATCTTGTTTGCTCAGCATCCCAAAACACAATTAGGAATGGTTGCCTGAGCAACATAACATCCTTGTCCAGTGCCACAGGGATGGCTGTGATGCCAGTTGGACTGTTCTCCCAGAAATGGCACGCTTCCATACACAAAAGAGTGGATAGCAAGGAAATGTTTTTGCTTCCCATTTGGTTTTCATCTTTGCTTGGCCTCTCTTCTGCTGAAGTAGAAAATAAGCAAAGGTACAGAGTAAACAGAGGGGAGTAGAAGGGAAAAAAAAGTGCAAGATGAATAAATAAAGGACTCCTGTGGGAAAGAGAGGTGGGGATGCTCTACATTTTGGATATAGGAACAAAGCAATGGAAAAAAATCTGGCAGAAAAGATTGTCAGTGTGGAAGAAGCACTTAAACAGAAAAAAAAAATCATTTAGAAAAGGAATGAGGGGGAAAACATGGGCAATGCTACAGGAGCAGTATAAATGGATAAAAATGGGAAATATTTTTTTTTAAGCATGTAATAGATCTTACATTAAAACTGTATTAAGTAATGAGATTTGTTAAATCTGTTTTGCTGAAAAATCTGTATTTCAGGTTTTGGTGTTGTTGTTTGTTTTGGTTTTTGTTAATTATAAAAAAACCAACAGACTTATTGATGCTTTGATACTTGGGTATGTTTCTCTAAAACAAAACTTACCAAAGATCTCTTCTGGATGCAGGTTGCTTATCGATCTTGTGTGGTTAAGGCCCACTTGTATTTTGCAGCCAACAGCTCACAAGGGAGCAATGTGGCTGGTATCACATCTGTCTGCCTTTTTTCTTCTCAGCTTGAATGAAGAGCTACCTATTTACAGCTAGGATAACTGTGGGGAGGCCTTGGCACCCCTCCAGACAAAGGGCTCACAGTCACGTCTCTACATCACACAGAGATGCTGAAGCTACTTTCCTGCTGTTAACCCACCTAATTTTCCTTGGTTTATACACATATAGCCTGTGAATTTTTGGATAGCTCATGTACTGTATGAAATATTTGTTCCATCTGTTCAGAGCATTTGAGCTTTATAATAAATTCAGAGCAATTCCTAGGTTTAGAACTTGACTATTTTTTTTTAGCCAGTAAAGAATTATATGGAAGTCTTTCAAAATAAAAGCTAAGCTGTGAGAAGAGAGTAATGCAACAAACTAAATAGGAAATAAGGAATATTGAAACTAGATGACTTTTAGAGTCCCTTCCATCCCAAATAATTTTATAATTCTATGAAATATTTTCTTTCAGTGTTTTTCCTGAGTGGGGTGTATGTGCTTGAATTTTAACTACCTGAGGTCTCCTTAGGAGTCAGTTTATTCTGTCACTTAGGTGCTTCTTCAATTTTACAGAAAGGTATTCCTTGTCCAGAAGCATTTGTGTTCTACTTTAACACCTTTTCTGCTAAGTAATTTCATTATGGATGATGTAATCTTTAAGGCTTTTATCTTTTCCTCTCTGGCAGTGTGGTTTGATGGGATCAACAAAACCTGTTAAACTAAGGTGTGTTCTAGTATATTAAAATCTCATTTCTGCTGGTCACTCTAGTACTCTGCTGTATCAGATGCTTTTAATGTAGCTGCTACTGTGAACAGTAACAATGACAAAGGACTCGTGCATGTGTAATTGGGTTTAGAAATCAGAGTTCAGAAGCTTATATGTTACAGAGCTCTAATGCCAGCTACAGCAAAGCTTGTCTCTTTTCTCTAAATAGCTAAAGAGTTGACATGAATTTATTTTCTACTTTCACGGCATCCACTTCTGTTCATGTCCTTTTTATATTGTAATCTCAGCAACATCTCCTCGTGTGAAGGTCTGAAGGAAAGGTGAAGTTCTGATTGCCCCATCAGCTTCTTATACAAATACCAGTTACCAAGAAACAGAAAATGATAAACCCACTCCATAAAAGTACCTATACGGGTTTTGCTATCCTGTGTCTCGAAATTAAGTTTTTAGAACATCTCTCTTAAAAGGACCTGTCTTTTTCTATGAGAGAATCCACACTTAGAGTTCCTTTTTTTGCCTTGTAAAGCTTGAAGCAATTGCAGTGACTAGGTACATAAAATAGCCACCCCACTATAGGAATTGGAGCAATTTTCTTGTAGGAGCTTCGAGTCTGCCATTGAGAGTTGTTGCTTATTTAAATTTCATGTCCAAATCAAGGCTAAATGCAGATTTAGGAGGTTAATTTTAGGATACATCTAGCTTAAAAAAAATAAATTACTCCTACGTCTAAGGTAAAACTAAATAAAATGAAAATATTATGTTTGGGTACACTGTCCGCAGGATAAAACATCTCTATTTATATAAATACAGATTTTTAATTATTTATTTGCATGAAGAACAGTACAATTTAAAAGTGTAGTTGCAGATAAAATTCTTCATATCTTTTATATAAATGTTATAAATTATAAGAAGAGACACCTAGGGTATTTTCCCTAATATTGAGGGTATAGAATAAATTTTACTGAACTCTTTTTTTTCTTATTGCCTTGGAATCAAAATCTCTTTCATGGTATGTGCACAGAAAGATTTATAATTTTTGTCTCTTGACTACAAGTACAAATATATATATTTATATATATTTATATATAGTAGTCAAATATAAATATATATAATATAAATAAGAAAATGGTTTATTCACTCTTTAATACAAAAATTGGTTACTTTATACTTCGCAAACCTGTATATTTTATGTTCAGTAAATTCTAAGTCCTATACCTAGAATTTCTGGTGTTTAAAAAAATACATTTATGATAGTCTTGTTTTGAAAAATAAAATGATGATTCTGCAATTGTGGAACTCTTTTTTTCCCCTCTTCCATTATCTCCTCTACATGCAGCCTGTGTGATCTTACTTCTTCTGACCCCGTATTTCCCAGAAGATCTCTATGTATTATTGTTTTTTATTAGATTAAAATAGAATTCCAGATACATTTTCTAAATGCCTGCTATTAATGGGATTGGGAAGGGACTCTATGGGGCAGGTTATTTATTTTTTAGTGTGTGTTCCTATGCTGAAGTGCCTTGTCATGTGCAAGTCAAGTGGCTGGGTGAGTCACTGGGATGTTCAAGTCAGATTACAGTCATCCTCTCCCATCTTACTCAGCTCTTTGGTGGTGTATGGTCACTCCTAATGAGTCATCTCTCGACTTCAGTGATAAATTCCTGTTATTTCTGAGCAGTTTGTTACTGTGGCAGATACAGAACAAACTGGGATGGGATATTTACTAGGATGCATGCCATAACTGAGAGGTGCTAGCTCAGCGCTGGCTACAGAGTTTTTGTGTGCAGTGCAGTTCAAGATATGCTTCTAGGACTGACACTAAGCTTTTTAGTCACTACATAATGAGTTTTTATATTTGAAATTAGTCAAGTAACCTTTTTTTTCAGGCAACTCTCAGAACAGAACTGCACTTTTGTAGGCATTAGGGGATTTTTAAGACTAGGAAGAGATGATGGATGTCTTGCTTGGTGTGCTACATGAGACAACAGAAAAACCTCCATTTGTAATTCCTGCAACCATCTAATTGATCTGCACTGTACCATCTGCAATAATTCTACTCTCTGCTTACACCAATTCTATTTAGTAATGTAACGAGACAGAAGCAGGAGAAACTATTGCAAATGTGGAGTATGTAAAATTTTCTTAAGAAAGGATGTTCTTTGGTGTTTTATCTTTGTGTACTTTCAAGCCTACATAGCAAGAAGGGAGATTTGATGTGTGAAACAAAGAGCAGCCAAGAAGCTCTAAGTGATGTCTAGGTGCTAGAAACACAAATTACTTGTTGGTAGAATTATCTTGTTAAGGTTTAAGGCTTGACGTGTGTCAGTGATCTCAGTGGGTTACCAAAGCTTGGGAAGAAGGATAGTGGACACAAAGAATGCAGAATTTACAGGTCATGAGGACATTTGGCAGAACTCTCATGATAAGGAAGAAACTAATGAAACAAAGTCAGCAACTGCTGAACCAGGTCCGGCTGGGTAGAGCAGTTTCCAGCAGGGGGAGATGAGGACCACGGCTCACGGATCGCCGACCCAGGAAACCACCGACTCAAAAGAGTGAGCATGTGGGCTCTTTAGCATAAGCACGAGAATCGTTAAACAACAGAATACTGATTAATAAGAGAGTTACGCCACTTGTAGTCAATAAATACTAATTCCTTTGTTTGCCAAAATGTACACATTGCAAAATATTTTGATAGTTGGTGTGCTTGATGTGTGGAGTGGCACTGAGCACCCAGGCTTGCCAGCTCTGTCTCTCTCAGGTTGTCATTGTTGGCTAGATGCACACTGGGTCATGAGGCTGAATTTTGTGGACAAGAAAACCACCCATGTTATTGAATCACATCACATGCAGGTCTGCAGTGGGCAATAATTCCTGAACATCTGTAAAAATACCTGCTGTGGCCAGAAGACAGAAATACACCCAACATCATAAATCCTATTGTAGAAAAATCCCAGATATAAAAGCATGAATTATGCTACCAAGAAAACAAGACTAACACCCTTGTCTTGAGGTACCCCAGTGACTTGGAGGCATATGCCCCAGTGAGGAGCTCATACTCATATATCACATGCCTTTCTCTTTTCTTTCTTTCTGAATCCTGAACAACAATGACTGAATAATGCTATACAGTTGATCAGTGATATGAGCATGTGAAGAGGTTTTGAGAAACAGTAATTTGACTATCTGTACTAAGAGAAAACTGTTTTTTATGATAATTAGAATACTCAGTTTTCCATTCTGGTACTTGAATAATTATGACTCAAATACTTTCCTGAAGAAGTAACAATACAGCAATTGGCTCATAATTCTGAGGGGTTTTTTTTCTTTGATTATTTTTGTGTGGCAAGTGTGAAGGTGCTCTTTAAGTTATTTGTATTTTGCCTTAGCCTAGAGCTGCTGCACCCTTGTCTCCCATGTGGCTTCAAAGACTTGGTTTGTAGCATTGCAGATGTAAAGATGATGTATTTGGTCATTACGTGCTCTATTTGTCCTGGCTCTAATAGTGGCTTTTCTGGTTCAAGAAAGGCAATGCAACCAGCATCTGCGGCTTTGTAGCAGTTTTGCAGCAGCTTCAATCTTCATAAGTGTGTCAGATTCTTCCAGTGAATAAGTACTTCACAGCACTATTTTCTCCTTGGTGGGTTTGCTTTATACGTGATATGTTCCTTGGGAACCAGTCTGTTTCTTTTGTGTGATAGATCACGGTGAGGATTTGTGTCTTTTCCATGTATCCTTTGGAGTAAGGAATGAGACCCACTAAATGACAATGCTGATTTCAATGAGCCTCACTGGTAACAAATACGTACGTGTGTAATATCCTTGAACTGGCTGTACTAATACATAGACTTTTTTTCGTAGCTGCAATTTTCCAAGGTGAGCTTATACACCAAGATATGTTAGACTTGTCTTTTTCTGAAGAAGGCATCTAGGATTGATCTCTGCTTCTTTGTCTGATGTGTGAAATATGCTACTTAGATAATTTAAATTCTTGTGATGACAGTTGTCATGTGTGAAAATAGTACTTATATAGTGATTGTCTGGTGATGCTTGTAGGTGGTCAGTGCTGGAATTTCTGGTGGTGTTAGTTCATTCCTGGAGAGCAGCCTTGTTCCTGTAGCACCCTGCATATTGAAACCTTCATTTGTAGTTCAGAAGGACAGTGTGTCCCAATATGGATGTGGTGTTGTTTTCTCCTTTTTCTGAAGCTTTGTCAACACTTTAGTTTTAAAGCATCTATGAAATAATCTCAATTTGGATGCATTTTTTCATATTACAAAATTAAAATTTGTATATTAGAGCTGAAGTATTTCTGTAATAATTGGCTTTTGTGGCCTTTCAGCCCACCAGATGGGCAAATAGTAAAAGTCCAAAGCATTCCAGGATAAATATTTCAAATTAGAATAGTTAGTGTCACTGTGACTAAAATTCCTAATTTTTCTGTAGAGTTTAGGACACTGCAGAATATCCCTGGTATCTGCAGTATGGAGCACAGGCAGTGAGTCATAAATGCTCTTCTGTCTTAACAGTTTTCAGGAGGCAGGATAATGGAAGTGTGGTGTTCCTGAGTCCTGGCTGCTTTCCAGGGACTTTTGGGCAAAGCAGAGTGGCAATAGCCACAGTGGCTTTTGTGTTGGGAAAGCTTTTACTGATTGCATGGGTCCCACCAGCACCTTTTTTGGTAGGGTAAACTCCTAACTGGTGTTAGTGAAGAGTGAAATTTGGTTGTTGTCAGTTTGCTTTTCATATGTGACTCAATGGGCTCTGAGTGTTCCCAAGTTTTGAATTTCTGCTCTTGTATTTGACATGGGTGTGCCAGCTTTGCCAGATAGGAAATTACTAAGATTCCTTTGAGAAATGAAATTATGAATCCTGAATTTATGCTGATATGCAAACATGCTAAACCAAACAGAGATAGTAACTTTTTTATAAAACATCCCACGTTCCTCTAATTTCTGCCTCTTATTTCTCAGAGAGAGCTAGTTCAACATTCTTCCATGATTAAAATGCCATTAAATAGATACAGGCCTGTAGGGACAATACTGCAAAATGTAGGTGCTGTTTCTGTCCTGGTTTTTAGTTGTAGAATGGCACTTTTGTTTTACATCTTAGTATGTTCCCATACTTAGTAATCCACAGAGAGAAATATAATTGCAAGCAATTTTTGTTTTTCTTGGAGTAGTAGTTAATATCTTAGGTGTGGATTTGGTGGTGCCTTTTCCTTTTAGGGGAACTGTGAGTTAATCACTCAGTTGCAGTGAACTGTATGAAGATGATGAGTATGGACCTGATGACAAATTCCTCTGTTCTTCACTTTCTAATATGCTGCTTGACCTCCCCAATTTCACTAAATCTATTCTACTGGAAGTGGCCATTGCACTTTATCATTTCCAAGCAAGATTAGTCTCCCTGACGGTCAGTGACAGGCATTTCACTTACCACTCTCTTGTCAGGATGTTCAAGCAGGTCCATATGATGGCTAAATAGAGATGGTGCTGTACAATGTACATAACAGATCAAGGAGAATTGAACTGACAGTTGTGACTACCTAGGAAATTCTATTTATAGCTTCTTCATAGTAAAGAATAATAGATTTGTTTTCAAATTTGTGAATACTCTTTATCATCATGTATTGCATTCAGGACAGCATAAGGAATCAGAGTTTTTATTAGTTCTTTTTGTCTCGCATTATTTTCAGCTTCAAAATTGTAGAGAGAGAGATCCAGTAACTGATTCTATATTGGAACTTCTTTCTGTGGCAGACTTTCACATTACGCTAATTGAGGTGACATTTTCCTTTTGATTGGCAAATAAAAATCTTATCCCAATGTTGTGTGAGGAAAAATAGGAGTATTTTAGCTGATGGTGTGAACTTAGAACATTCAGTATCAGTAGGTTGCATTTTGCCTCTTTATTTTATGCAGTAAAATCATGATTAGGGGTTTTAAAGGGAACAGTAGTAACTTATGCCTCCCTGGAACAGATAATATGTTTATACTTGGAAGATTCTTCAAGAAAGTGGTACCTCAAGTCTTTGGCTCTATTCCATTTGATTGAGTGTACCATTATGGGAATTTTTCATCATAATTTAGGTGATGAGTCATTTCTGATTAGACAAAGAGCAAAGAATGTATCTAAAAAGAAACCCAAGATTTAATATGAGAATGACAGTCACAACAGAATAAAACAAGTAAATGTTGGAAACCTGGATCTGAATTTCTGTAATATCTCCATTTATTATGCTTTTATTTGTTGAGTGAAGGAGGTAATAAAGAAAATCCTTGAAAATCTATCTCCAATTAATGAAAGCTACTATCAATATGGTAATAGAATGAATGCTTTAATGAACTATTCTTAACTAGTTCTTCATGTATAACCAACAGTAATGAAGTACAGTATAAGATAGGTTTCTTTTGTGCTGTATTCTTTGAACTGTTAACTTTCAGTTTACTTCCCTTGGGATAGTGAGGTGATGGTTGCCACACAAATATATAAAGGTGGTGGTAGGGGAAGAAGAAGAAGAAGGCAGCAGAAATAGAGTGACAGCCCTTTTGCTCAGATGCATAGACCATACAAATGTGAAGACCTTATGGTTTCTTTGATGTAAAAGTCACAGAAAAAGGCCTTATTACTTGTCCTTTATCCTCTTGTGAGGATTTACAGAGCAGGTCATCAACATCAGTGCCATTGTCCTCTTTGTGCAAGATAGAGTTATATTCTACATTCCCTGTTATTGGCTTGCCAGCTGCCACGAGCCATTCAAACATCACTGATTTTTTCTATTGAAAAGTGACTTACTGAAGTACCAGCTCCAGTTTGGTGAAGCCCTCAGAGCAACAGGAGATGGAAGAGGAGAAAGTAAGATATTTGTGATGGACAAATGTATGTAGTTTCCTAAAGGACTTGAGAAAACATGCAAATATTTTAATAAAATGAAACAATATTAGACTTCTGCACATATACTGGGTACTTGCTTTTGCTTACTGTTTTAAAGTCAAGGGAGATAGCTAAATATTTGCTATATACACACAGAAAATTGAAAACTGGGAATATTTTACTTGATGTTTCACTTGTGCTTTCTTATGCATCTTCCCCATTTAGAGGACAGGCTGGGTTAATAATTTGATTTGTTGAATCAAATTTGAAAGAAAATGTGTAAATAGTTTGTAATGCATCCTTTTCTTACTATCTTTTGTGCTATATTGTGCTGCAATTGTGAATATTGCATTCTTAACCTTACATTAAAGTTGCTGGATAATCCTTTTATTTGATTTTTTTTTTCTCCCTTCCAGCTGAAGATATCATGACCTCATCTTAGAAGGACCAAAACAAAATCAAAAAAAGAACCATCAAGCATTCTATCTAGGAGCTTTTATTTCTATTTGCTGCTGCTTTATGTTTTTCATGCTTCCTCCTCAATGTAGGAAGGAGAGGATTGTGTTAGAAGTAGCATCTCAAGAACATGATCCATCCTGTCAGCACTTTATCATTCAGTTTTGCTATGCTAAAACTAAAGGAGGCCTCAACACAATGTTGATCCTATGGGTCTTTCTGGCTTTGATCATAAATTGTCTCTCTTCAAGGGTTCACCATCCTTGGTGGTGCTGGATTCAAATTTCTGTATATGTTGGAAAGATTTCTCACCCAAAATGTTTATGACCACTGAAAACTTTCCTCAGATTCCTTTTCCTACAGCAGCTCAGTACCATGCAGATGCTCTTGCAGAGTTGCTGTAGCTCTCTACCTTTTTGCTATGCTATTTCTTTGTACTTGTAAGTTCTCTTTGTCTAATGGATGTGATTAAAGAAGCTGACACCATTAGCAGGTAATATGAATATGGCTGTGACCTCTGTGACATCCTTAGCCTTTGATTTTTTTGGCATGTGGATTAATAGTGTAAGGCAAATATGGTACTGGCACTTGGCTATCGGGGATTCCTATGGGTAACAACTGCAGACTGGAATAGCTTGTTTAGGCAGAAAACAACAACATATGATTACTTTGTTAATTAATATAAAAGCTCTTTAGTTTTCTGTGAGTTCCTTTTTGGATTCATTATGACAAGTTAGAAATCATCATTATAAATAATGAAACAGGATTTTAATTTAAACCTCTGTGTGAAAGTATGGTTTGGAAAAGCAGGCTTATCCTCTTTATAAATATAGGCTTGGGAGTTAGCTCCTGCTGTGCTGTTCTCTGGAGGCAGAACTCAACACCTTGCACCACAGACAGTATTTTAAACAGGGCAGCATTTTGTTGTGGTGTGAGAAGAAACAAGTTTTTTGCAGATCACATTGACAAACACAATCTGTTAATGGTTGCTTGTATGAAGAACAACACTTAAAAAATAGTTCTAGAAAGACCTAAATAGGCCACAGCAAAGTCATATCCAGCTATAATTTACCAAACACTGACAAAATCTTTTACACTTCAGCATTGCCTTATGGAGAACTCTGTTGTACATTCTGTTTTTACATCTCTGTATGGCAGCAGGCAGACTTTATTTATAAACAGTCAATTAGCACTATCATCTCTAATCTACAGAATATATTATGTCAGGGAAATACCCATCTGAAGTTTGATATTGTCATTCTAAAAAACATGCAGATGCAAGGGATCTATATACAGTTAATATTCCACAAGTCCTCTCCCTGCTTCTTCAAAGCAAAACTGTAAATTTGTAGATGCAAGTTTTGAGGTAGAAGGTTCCTACAAAGGTCTTTACAGTCAAGGATAAATAATCTCAGAAATGCTTGGATCAGTTTTATTTTTGGAGTGTATTAGCTGCACAGATTTTTAATCTTTAATTGGTTCATACTTAAGAGATTTTTTTCCCTTGAGGCCTGTGATATATATTAATGTAGCTATTGAATTATTAGTAATAGCTGCTGTAGCACAACACATATATCTATATTGGTTTAGTTGTTGTGTGTGTAGCTTTTCAGTGCAAACTAGATAGGTAGTGGAGAGTAAATAGAACAACTGTACCAGGCAGTGTTCCAGAAAGCCAGGGATGAATGGGGGTGTAATGCTCTTGCATTATCAGCTGTGAAACTTTAGGGAAAGATTGAGACAGAGGTACCAGAGGAAAAGTGAGAAATGTGCAGTGCAGGGCCTCTTAGTGAACTAGCTAGTAGGATTTTATTGCAGCAGTGGAAGCTCAAATACCAGTGACTTAGGTTATTTTGAAACCAGGTTTGTGAGAGTACTGGATAAACAGGAGGACATTCTTTTAATGACATATTTTCAGCAGTTGCTGGATGGTAATAGAAAATTTTGTGTTTCTGTTTGGTTTGGTTTGTTTTGGGTGTTTTTTTCCATTTCTCTATTAACACAAACTGAGAATGTTTCTCATTGTTTCTAGGAAGCCTTATATGGTCCCGTTAATACTTTCAGATTGTAAAAGCTTCTGATGGAATGCTGTGAACTTGTTACAATCTTATTTTATTAGATTTTTTTGTTTGTTTGTTTTAAAGACAGAAGGCTGCAACCTGCCTGTCTCTGTGCTGGGAGTGCTTGGCATGTCTCTGGATGTTGTACAAACTACCCTGTGTGCACAGCGCAGCAAACGTTCCATCTCGATGGTTTGAGGCAGTTGGTGCGTGCTAATCCAACACTTTTCTTTGGTGCTTTATTGCTACTTAAAATTTTTATACCTCTTAAATACTTTTCAGTGTATCTTTTCATTACAAACCTATCACAAAAGAAGCAGCTATCCTCCTCTCGAGCAGGCTGCCCCAAATCTCAGGAATTACTAAGGAAGGTTGAAATACTGCAAAGTCATACTGACTTCATTGGATCTGCAATTACAGTTTGTTTGCAGTTGCTCACTGTTCTAAGTGCAGAGGTCCAATTTATAGTTATTTGCTTACTAAATTTAGATTGGGCAGAATTAGAATTTAGTATGACTGCTGTGTTCAGGAGGTGAATATTTCATACCCTTATTATAACTTACATGATACTGTGCAGAAAACAGAGGTGCAGTATTGCTGTCAGATGCAGGGATACTGTAAGCAAGTGAGGATGTGACAGCCCCGCTGACATCTGATACTGGCACTTAATCCTCCAGGCCCTCTGGGATTCGAAGACACTCTGAGTGAACTCTGGATCTCTGCTTTCCTAGGTGGAAAACAAATTTGAGTACATCAGAATCATTTTACTATTCTGATTTCTATTTCAGGTATGATAAAGTGATACAGTAATTAACAGATTGATAGAAAATTGTTTTATGGGCTATATATAGCAGAACATCTGGGAATTTATACAGAGAGGTGAAACAATCCCAACACTTCACCACATCTGGGACCAATGGTGTCAGCCAGAACATGAGGAGAGGGGAGAGTCCCCTCTGTTCAGGACAGTGTGTTTCTTTGAAGAAACCACTTTCACTGAAAGGCTCATTTTCTTGTGTGGTCTTCCAGATAGTTTCCATAAAGAGGAGAAGACAAACAGCTGAAGACAAGTAAATAAACAAATATTTAGTTTCAACTTTTGGCTTTAGTGAAATATTCCAAGATTTATAAAGTATTCTGGTGCTTTTCTGCTTTTCTTTTTTCCTGTAAGAAGTATGTTTGTAAAAAATACATTATGAAAAATTAGCCCTAATCCATGTTCCAACAGTCACAATTTCTGTAATTTATGATATATAATTATAACTAACTATCCACTGCTATTACCATTTTGTTGATTAAGAGCTGATAGTACTTGCATTGCAACAGTCCAAAAAAAGCATGCTTTGAATAATTGCAGTACCAGCAGTCAAAAACTGTTCCTTTTTTTGTTGTTGGTTTTTTTGTTTGGGCTTTTTCCCCCCAGTCTCGTTCCAGCAGTGTTCATGAGCTGAAAAGGCAACAGATTTAGGTTACCTGATTGTAGTTACTCTTGGTCAATCTCATGTTAGCTCACCTGCTGGAAAGATTACATTTTCTGAGTCAGTAAAAACACCCTGGAGTTCACAGAATTATTTTGTGACTTCTTAGACCTCCCCATTCATATGAACATCAGCTGCCTTCTCAAACAGGAAGCACAGAACAATGGAACAGTCAAGACTTTCTGTTATGTCATTGATGTTCATAAGCATCAGAGGATGAGGTGTTATTTTAGATGACCTGAGATTTCTGGTTATTTTTAATTCAGATAGACCTTAAATCTAAATTCATCCCTGATTGTTCGTACTTTTAACTGAATGTATTAGAGAAGGAAACCTTACATTTGCTTTGTGAATTAAGCAAGGTCACTGTTCATGGAAAGCCATCACTGGTACTTGTGATTCACCCTGTACAGCTGAGATGGACAGGCCTGCAGATGAGCCCTCTTTCAGCAGTCCTGGTTAACATCATCACTTTTCTGCACTAGAGCAGCAATTCTGTCAACTTGAGATTTTGCATCCCTCTCTTGCCATGCCCTGCCTGCAGCTGAGTCACTGCCTTTGGCCAGATGCAGGGTTTGCCTCTTGGCTGTTGCTCTCAGCTGCGGCGTTTGCTGCTGGCGGTGACGTTCGTGCCCATCAGCCGGCAAAACGCTGAGTGCTGCTTCCACCCAGGGCCTGGCTCTGGCTGCTTGTGGTTGGATAGCAGCTGCCCAGATCTGGGCACTTGGGCTTCTCAGGGAAAGAAGGAAACAATTCTTTTTATTTTCCCCAATAATATTAACTTGCTTTCTCTCTCACCTTAAAATAAGCTTTGGTTTTTTACCCTCCAAATTCTGTGATGTGTGTGAGAGCTTGGTGCAAGTTTAGCATTTAGTCTACCTCACTGATGCTCTGAAAAACTCTCAAAAAAGCACCTCTAGAATGATATTTACTTCTATAAATATAAATATGAAATTCTGACATTCACAGAAGAACAATTAATTATTTTGTGTGGTAACATTTTTTAAAAGCTTTGAATTCACCTTATATAATCAAAGGGCTTTAAAAAACTATTTCATTCATACCAATGTAGATAGAAGGAAAAATACGTAAGAAATATGTAAGTACCTGGTAAATATGGCTTGATTTGAAAAGTTCTTATATTGCATTAATGAACTGCTAAATCAAAGTTTCAAAAACTTGGAGCTGACTATAAGGTATTGTATATGAGTGGTGTGTAAAATGAAGAATGTGTGCAAAATTTTGATATCAGTGATGATATATGATGATAATGTTAGGCAATAGTTATTGGCTGACAACATTAGCAAACTAGATGCAAACCTGAAACATGATTTGCTAAAAACTGAATTTGTTTTTACTGGTGAAACTGAAGAATTACTCTGAGTCTTTAAAGTCATAGGCATTTTGGAATTTTCTCTTGAGATCAGTTTTAGAATTTTGCATTTGGACACAAAAGAAAATGCATTAGTTCCTAGCAAATATTATGTAAAGCATAACGACATAGTGTTGTAAAGAATTGGTATTTAGAGCTTGCATGGAACTGTTATGTCAGAGCATTAATGAGGACTTTGTGAGAATTCATGGCAAACTGCAAACTCTGTATCTTCTGTAGCTGACCTGACTCCATGCTAAAATTATACTCCTTAAAATGCTTTTGTGAAGTACAGCTGACCCTGAGTAACTGCTGATGCTGCTGGCATAACTTTAAGCCTCTCAGTACAAACTATTTTACAAAGAAAATTACAAATAGTAACTTCCTCATATCTCAGCCTTAGAGAGAGAAAGACAGGTTTATTGCAAAGTGGCAGGGTGCATCTATTTGGTCTTTAAATGCTAATTTTACATTCTCTTTGTTTATTCTTCTTCCTTATGAC
Source organism: Aegithalos caudatus (assembly GCA_013389925.1). NCBI lineage: Eukaryota > Metazoa > Chordata > Aves > Passeriformes > Aegithalidae > Aegithalos > Aegithalos caudatus. The sequence continues at coordinate 235,803 of WEIU01017847.1, forward strand.
AAGAATCTGCAGTCATGGCCTCTGCCATGAAGAGCAGGTTTTTGCAAATACAGAATATGTTTTAATTTTTTTCTAAAGATTTTTTTGCTGTGAGCTGAGCTTCTAGGCTGTGCTCTGTGACATAAAAAAGTGGGGCATCTATAGAGCTCGAGTTAGAAATGGAAAGATAAATTCAAAGGATCATGATTGTGTGCAATTTATGAGAGGACATGAACAAAGAAAGAGGAAAGGGGACCTGACACGGTCATGAAATATAAAGGAATAACTGGGTCGGTAGGGAGGTAGTCTGTGCTTCATGATTGCAGAATGAGGGAGAGGAAGAATGAAGAATACTGGAGTGGGAGCTGAGAGGTTGATCTTTGGGCATGGGCTTGCAGAACACAGAGTAATTGTGAGAATCTGGGGTGATGCAAGATAAGAACAGAGGGCAAAAAAGGAATTTGTAATAAAAAGTTAAGATGATATTAATATATAGTGGCATGTTAGGGATTTGTGTTTCTACTGCTCCGTTACCCCAACAAATCTTTTGTGCTGGTTATCACAGGTTATTTATATGCCACTTGGGAGATGGAAAGGTTCTTAAGCACCAAATATCTCACAAGCAGCTATCGAGGCTGGCAGGTGTGAATGTTGATCATTAGCACAGAATAGCCCTCTTCTCTAGCCTGTGTAAAATTAGCCTGTTTCTCAGTTGATTGACTGAGCTTTATGCACCCTATTTCAGACTGCGTAGCTCCATCTGAGTGTCTCAGTCTTATTCTTGGCCACTGTTGTTCATATTGTGGTTTGTTGTGTGTCAAATAGAAGAAAACTAACTTCGTGTCTTGCAAGTGATGTTAATCCAGCAGGGCATGCAATAATGATCATCACTTACTGAAGTATTAAAAAGCAAGTTGTTTTTAGACAGGTGAAACAGGGTTTTCAACTGGGCATTACTAGCCTAGGTGCTTTCTATAATATGTGTCCTGTCCCAGGATATGGGGAAGTGTAAGTAGGGTAATACTCAAAGAGAATAGCAGGGTTTGATGTTAGGAGGGAAGGAAGGTTGTTTGCCAGTTGGCATGTTTGCTAATTTATGGATATGTAACTGTTAATTGTGGCCTGAGATTTTTGTACTTTTTGTCCAATATCCTGTTGTAGCACATCATGTTTGCTACTGTGTCCAATATGATTAATCATCATGTTGATGTCTAGATTGTATAAACAAGAACTGCTCTGGGAACTGGGGGAGTTACCATTGGGCTCAAGCAAGCTTTCAGTCCTCTTAATTTACTAAATAAAAGCCTTTCTGCACATCTGACTGTAAAATTCTTCAGTTATGCCAATTCTTTTCTAAACTTCATCAAGTTTATTAAAAATCTTTTAGCAACCTGAGAAAACTGAAGTTAGGCGACTAAATTGTTGTAAAAACAGTGTATTTGTGCACTAGCAAATTTTGCATTTGTAGAGAGCTCTTCTGCGTGATATTTGACAAAGGCTCTTGGCTAAGACTTGAGTTTAGACATATTTAAAGGAGAAATAATTTGCACATTCTTAATAATGCAGGAAAATTAATTTTTGCAAGAACTTCTTTGGATTTGTGGTGGTTTACACCATTGAAAGCTTTTGCATTGGAGCTTGATGATTTGCTACATTACATTTCTTTTTCAAACAGGAGCTAGGCTGGAAAATTCCTTTAGTCATTTTTATGTTATATGATTCCAGTATTCTATTCTGGTTTGATAATCTGTGTATGTATAAAAATCAATACATATTAGCAGTCATTTTCTGTCTATAATATGTTTGGGAAATCAATGACTGATGGTAAACATGCAGCTTTCAATGCTGAGAATATTCTAGAACTACTCAGATATTTCCTTCCTCAGATATTCCCTCCTGTGCCAGGTGCCTTAGGGCATTGCTGTCCTCATATTAGATCATGCTTTGTGCACAGGCAAAGGCAATTCAGTGTGGTGTAATTTCAGCTGAAATTATTAGTAGTGTTAGAAGTAGAGAGATTCTTCTATAACAAATAAATATATTTTACTTTTGAGTATGCTGTGGTTTTGGTCAGTGAGGCTGAATTCATTAGTATTCCAAAGATAGGAAGAATTAAGCATATCTATACCTATATTAATTGATGTGTGCTGGACTTAGTATGTGGATAGGAATTATTATGTGTTTCCCTCCTGGAAGAGGGCGAAGAGAGAACCAGCTGGGCATCAGCAGAAAAGGGATTTTTCTGTTGTGGGTTTTTTTTTTGTCACTGATTTGCTCTGTCAGGAAACTGCTTTTGAGCAACTGCCTCTTTTTATGTTCAGTTTAATTTCAGTCAACATGTCTTCAACTTTGCAGGAACTTCAAAAGTGATTATTCCATCTCAGGCTCTTTTCAGCCATGTCTGTGATTCTTAATGTCTTTGTCAAGTGCTCAAGACATTTTTGGTATTTTTTGTTGCCATGAGCAATAATTATCTATTTTTCTTTTCTGTCTTTCTAATAAAAGATGTCTCAGTGAGGTGCAGAGAAATTTGTGTGGTAATGAGATAAAAAGAACTACTTTGTGGTGTGCTCCTGCTCTTCCATGGAAAGTTAGGTTTTAATTGTATGTGTCAGTAAGAAAAACAAATATTAACAGTGATCAGAATCTGTCTTTCTCTACACTTGAAGAACATTTACCATTGTTCCATACAAAAGATCAGACTTAACAAATGACTAGTGACAGATGAGGATAAAATTGGAAAACCTTAAGTGGAAAGATAATTGGGCTGCACCACAGGTAGAATTAAGAAAAAAAATTGATTCCTTTTATTTTATATCTCTTTTTCTGTGTTGCTTTGGTTTTTTTGTTGGTTGGTTGGTTTCAGTTGTGGAAAGGGAGAGGCTGCATTACAGTGTAACCTGAACTCTTGCCATGGAATGGGTCGTTAGGCTTTCCAGAATGAATTTCTTCTTCCAAATCAGCAGTGATGACTGAGCTTTGGAATACATTAAAAAAAACCCAGACCTTGAAAATTCTGGTGTGAGTCTGAAAATGTCTTTTCATAGCTCTACACAAATACCCATTGTAATCCTCCGTGTATTTTATCAGTATTAATTATCTTCACCATTATAAATCTGTGCTTTCTTTCTAACCTGTATATATTTATCTCTATTTTTTACCACTTAGATTTTGTTATACCTTTGAGAAGAATTCTAACAATGAATTCCTTCCCCCCATATAGTGGGCTATAGATTGTCATCCAGTGACACTTCAATCTTCTACTTGACAAACTAAATAGATTGACCTCTATAAATCTTTTATTAGTAGTGATGCTTTTCAATCTTGTGGTCATGCTTATGGTTCTCTCTTGAACCCATTTGTGAATGTCTTTGAAATGCTGACAGCAGAACTGGACACAGTGATTTAGTAGCAGTCACAGAGGCAGTGCAGCCTCCCTATTCCTTCTCAATATTTCCCAGATTACCTATAAGCCATTAACTCTGTATTATCTTGTGCAGCTGTGATCTTCTTATTATTTGTCAAGCTAATTACTTCTAGGAATAAAATTGCATTCTGATTTTTAATCCTGGATGTGACCTTCCATGTTGCACCCCAAAAACCTTGGTTGGTGAAGCTCTGACTAATCTGCTGGCTTTGTGTCTTCTCTCTCTGTTCTCCATGACCTGATCAAAATCCATCAATTCTAGCCTTTTATTCATTCCCATAAGCACATTCCATTTATACTGAGACAGCACTGATTTCACTGATTTTTTTTTTTTTACATCCCTCCTACAAACATTTGATGATCATGTTCACAATCAGTAAAACATGCAGCTTTTAATTTGCTGTGAATAAAAATTTTACTTGGTAATTTTGAAACGTATAGCAAAAATGTAATGTTTTTGTGATAGTGGAAAAAAAACCATACAGAGAAGCAAGAGATAGCTTAATAAATGGAGGGCAGTAAAATGCAACCAGACAACATGGATTTCAAGGGTCACAAGAAACTTTGAGGCTCCTGTGCTATGAAAGATTACTACAATTTTTGTGAAAATATTAGATAGCTCTTTTATAAGGGAAATTAGTTTCTTTGCTTTAGATTGCTATTCAGTTGATATTTTATTAAAAAGCTGCTAAAGTGTCTTGAGGGTTCTAATCTATTATTCTTTTGTCCAAGTTGCTGAAGTGGTAAAGAAAAAAAAATTAGTAAAGTAAGGAAAAAAAACGGTTTCTGATTTTTATTTTTTAAGAGCTTATTGAAAATTGTGAGGGTTTTTCCAATGGGAAAAAAAAAGAAACAGGATGCATGAAAATGTTTTATTCTTTAAAGCATTTCCTGAATTTCGAATTAATTTTTTTCCAATTGAAACCAGTGGTTCCCTGAAAAATTCTGGATGGAAATGAAAAATTCCCCATCAATATTTTCAGTTTTTTTAAAAAAAGGGATATTATGGCATGCACAGCATTCTTTTTCTTTGTTTCTTTTTGAAAGATATGTCTAGATTTTGGTTAGTCTAGAAAGGATGAAAATGTCACCAGTTAGTTTTTCCTGTTTAATGTTTAACTGGTATATATTGCACATGTGTTTATGTATTTATGGATCTGTGTACCACTGCACTCTGTGCTCACAGCAGTCTGTTACAAATGCATATGACAGAGGCTGATAATGCTGACTCTGTGCTATGCAAACCATTTCTGTGCCATGCAGATCAATAGTGCTCTATTACTGTAATAGCCTGAGGAACACAGAACAACAAAGATTTCCTAGTGAAAATCCTAGGATCACATCAGCTGTTGAGGCAGTCCTCAGAGGCTGCAAATGGGTTGAGGGTTTATTTTGAAATTGTCATCTAAACTGGAGGTTTGGATGTACTGGGACTCCACTAATTGCTGTGAATGCTTCAGGGCCTCTGGAAGGGCAGGAAACCCTGCTTAATCGTGTAGGCAAGCAGAAAATAGAAAACACAGATGTTGTGCTCTCCTCTTCTTGTCTGAATCTGATTATCTTTCTTTTGACCTCATCCATCTATTTGATGAAGTCTGCCATGATTGTGTATTTTACAGAGATGCGTGCCCATGCAAGTAATTTCCTTAATATTATTTTTAGTGTTTATATTATTGAGACATGCTTGGACTAGCCACTCAGGGAAAAATTATAACTCAAGAGTTAAAGAAATCATACCAAGTGTTGGGGCACACAACATTCTGTAAAGGGTGACATGAGAGATGAGTTTCTCATGCAGCTCCCTCTCTTTGTTTGCTGGTACAGCAGTCTCCTGTGGAATATGCTCTGCATGAGGTAGGGTTACATACAGAAGCAGACCTTAAAAGCTGCAAGATTTTCTCACCTGCATACTGCCCCCCTCAAAAAACAAGCAAACTGAAACACCCCAAAACCACAAAATCAAAACCAGCCCTTAACCTGAGCACCAAAAAAATACCCCTAAGGACTTCAAAAAACACCACATTTGATTAACTTGGTTGCTTTTTTGGGAAACATGTTAATTTGTTTTAATTTCCTTGATAATTCTTCCAGCAAGTGCTTGTCATGGGAGGTTGTAAAATGTACGGCTGTAAAATCTGACATCTATGAAAAACTTCTTTTTCTTCCATTACTTTCACTCCATTACTGGATATCAATCAGTTGAGGAGAAGTGGTGGTATCCTAATTAAAAATAGTGATACTTTAGACTTTGCTCTTATTGACATAAATACTGTTTCTTAGCCAATTAACTATTTAATCTTGAAAGAGTTTGCAGGAAACTGCATTTGTAAAATAGCTAAGTGCTGTTCTTTTCTGTCATCATATGAAGTAAGACATAAAAACCCTTGGGGATTTTTATCAGTTGAGTTTAGTGATTGCATTGCTACTGTGTACATCTAGTTATATATTTAGCTAAATTAGCAAACAGGGTAAATCAGAGGTGGAGGAGATGAGTGCTCACATCTAACCACACAGCAAGCCCTGTAAGCAAACACGAGATAGCAGAGTTCTGCTGAAGCCCAGCAGTGAATGACTGCAGGACAAATCCTTATCGTGTGCCTCGATCCCCCTGCAGCAGAGAGGCTGCTGAGCAACACCCTGGTCTCAGGCAGACCATCAGCACTGCTCCTGACAATTTGCTCACCATAATTTGACATTTCCAGGACTGTGGAATCATTACATTTGAAAAAGACCTGTAAGATCATAGAATGAAAACACAATACTGAACTGACAAGCTCACCACTAAACCACGTCACCAAGTATGGCAGCCACTTATCTTTTAAATACCTTCAGGGATGGTGACTCTGCTGCTTCCCTGGACAGCCTCAATGTCCTTCTTTTAGTGAGGGACCCAGAACTGGACACAGGATTTGAGATGTGGCCTCACCAGTGCTGAGTACAGGGAGAGAGTCACTGCCCTGGTGCTGCTGGCCACTCTAGCCCTGATCCAGGCCAGGATGCCTTTGGCCACCTTGGCCACCTGGGCACACACTGGCTCAATGTTCAGCTGGCTGTTGACCAGCACCCCCAGCTCCTTTTCCACTGGGCTTTCCAGATGCTTGTTTCCAAGCCTGTAGCATTGCATGGGGTTAAAGGTATTTAGACATGATCTTCAAGATATTTTCCAACCTAAATGATTCTGCGATCATGGAAATTGAAAATTTCAGCACTTTGCTCTGTATCAGAGCTCCTTTCCAGGGGTAATACTGCATGTGACTCAGTTCCTAGCTACAGGAAGAATCTAGAGCCTCTTGAATAAGGGATAGAGAATGATTAATGGCAGTATTTAGGCACTGCTGTATATGTATGTATTGCTGTATATAATATCAGATTGAGACTTTGCATATGCCAACATTGTTATGAATGCCTGAGAACAGACATGTGTATTTGTTATCCAAACCTTCAGTGTGCAATTCCTAAGAATACCTGAAAAGGGCAATGGTAATACAGTCATATGAATTCTAATATCTTCTACCTTAAAAATCCTTTAGTGCTATCTAGATTTCCCATTTTTCCTGCAGCATCTAATTTATTCCTATTTATAAATACTGGACCTCAAAATAAATCATGAGTGGCTCCCTTAGATCAAGTGTTGTTTTGCTATCCTTTAATCAGTGATTTAAAATTCACTGCTCTGAGGTCTGCAAATAAAACTTAAACTGGATTGATTCAAACCTTTTCTTAACAAGTTAATGCTTTGTTAAAGTGATGTGGCTGATTCTCAAATAGTGTCTGTAAAGGGATTGGTTGTCTTCTTTGTTGAAAAATAAAAACAATAAATTGCTTTTGTACTACAAGTAGTCTATTAAATCATCACATCGTTGCTACTGCATTGAGAAGTTTTATTTCCATTATATTTTTGTGTTTGCAACATTCATGTACTGTAACAAAAGCGTGGTTATGACTTCCCTGCATGGCAGGTCAGTGGTGAAGAGGGAGGGAGGGAGTTGCATATTGCTCATTATATGAGAACAAAGGTTGGCCTTCAGTGAGTGCTTGAATATCGAATGACTGTGTTACACAGCACCACAGAAAACCTCTCCCTTCCCCAGTGAAAAGCAGTCTCCTATCAGTTTGAATGTTTTCCTTGAATGAATGCCAGTGACAGTTGCATACTTTTGTTTCATTTATGTCTAAAGATTCATCTCTGTGCTCTAAATTGTCTTCTCAAATTGCTCCAATACCACAAGAGATATTAAACACTGAAGTATTCTGGGCACTCTTGCAGAAAAGACTCAATCAGAGTGAGAAGCAACATAACATTAATCACAGAAGTCTGTTATTTGAGTCCAGACTTCATTTTGAGTTACAGATTGAAAACTTGAATTTATCTTTTATATGACATGCATTTATTCATAACTCTGGATTTATACAATTTATGTATCTGTACTTTTTCATCATTTCTGCTAATAGCTTTTTCACAAACCACACTGCAGTTGATGCAGTTGCCCAGGCTTGGTGGAACATTTTTAGATTATGGGACAGGACAGAGATTCCCTGTTTGGTGTCAGTGGACTTGCCATACAGTGATGGCTTGTAAAGCATGATAGACAAATATTCCTGCCTTTAACTTGCTTATATTCAATTCCACATGCTGCTTTTCGGCTCTGTATCACCCAATTATTTTGTGCAGTTCACACAGGTTGTGTCTCCAAGTCTTTGCACAGTTTACTCCTTGGTGCACTGTCTCATGTCATTCAAAAAAATTTTTTTTCACCCCAGTAAAAATAGCCTTTCTCCATTTCATTACTCTCCTCTCCTTTCCTTGTCTTTCAATGTATTTAGTGTAATATTAATATAAAAATAATCACACTCCACAACTTGGTAGTGGATTGGTGACTTATTTTAATGCATTTGAAGTAATTTTCTTTCACATATGATAGAAAGCAGGACTTCTGGGTAAGCAGAATATCTCTAGTGTAAAAATCAGTGATTTCCTATATGAAAAATAAAGTCTCACTTTCCTTTATTTAGACAGAAAAAGACAAGTAACTCTTTGAGGATGGAAAAGAAATGAAGAATTAATTTTTTTTTTTAGATCTGTTTAATGCTAGATTTAAACCACCAGAGGGTGGGAGGGGAGGAAGTCTCAAACCACACCACTAATGAACTGAGAATAAATGAGATAAAATAACTGTATAGGAAAAAATATTGAAGTCTGAGTTGAACTAGAGAAAGGATTAGCAATGGGGAATCTGTAGCTTTTTGTCCCCCAGGCCCAGATGAGTTGTAACAACTGAGATCCAGCAAAAAAGCTTTGAGAAAACCATACCTTGACTTCAATTCAAGCTTAAAAATAAATACAGTAGGGATGAACTGCAAGAAACTGGTGGAATAGCTCTTAGTTGTAGAAGAAATATTCAATTCCAGATATTTAAGGAAGTATAAATGATTTCTTAGCTGTACAATAAAGAATCTTTAGTATATTGCTTAAATAATTTATTTTTATCATTCCTGTGTGGTAATTTTGCATTCCTTTATGAATAGAATTAGGTATAGGTGTTGGTCTCATCTGGAGGATGTTAAAATCATAGCACAGGGTATTTTTCCTTATGCATCAGAGTTAAAAAGTCTCACTGCACGTTTTGCTCATGAGACTTGCTCTCTCCATGACTTTGGGCATATTACTTTTTCTCTATACATCTCCTTACATAAAAAATAAGTAACTAACTTAAAGGACAATATACTGCAGAACCACTCAATAACGATCATGTTTTAAATTAAAAATAGTTGAGATGCCAACAAAAAGAAGTGGAGGACAAAACTCCCAGCTGGGCCACAGATACTTATGGATGTCCAAAGTCTCTCTGCAGAGTCTGCTTGTTGCATTGTTGGCCACCTGTCTCTTGTGTGCTGGAAGCAATGAATGAATCCCCTGCCTTGGAACTCATGGCAAAGTAACTTTCAAGCTGGCCAATGCCCTGTCACATTTGCTGGGCTCAACCAACTACAGTCCTGAACTGACAGGTGGTCTGAGCAGCTCATGGAGGATTTAATTGATGTATGCAAAATGCAGCCTACGAGTTGATATTACTTGGATATGCAGCAATTAATAACCAACAGCCAATCCTGTTACCCTTGCCTATGTCATTATTTATTTTCTGATTGATTTCCAATGAAATAGATTAAAATCCTTCCAGGTAGAAGATATATTTGCTGTGAAGTAAAGGGATAATAAAATTTATCTTGTCAGGAAACACTGTCAGAACAAATGCATAATTACCAGGAGGTCATCTCCACTCACCCAAAATGCATTATCATAGTTTTTGAATGTGTTTTTAGATTTTCTGTTACTCTCTAGAAACATACTATTATCGTATATGACTTCTGTTCCCATTGAAATGAATAGCAAAATTGCCAGTGACTGATGGAAAAAGCCTGTGAAAAATGTTTCAAAAGCATCATTTTCATTTTGGTAAATTCAATTTGTTGGCCAGAAATTAGATTTCTAATTGTTTGCTTCAATCATAGTTACAGAGAGACTGGCGTCTCTTTTTGTCAATTTCACTAGATTTATTCCTTCTAACATGCTCTAAAAAAGATCTATTGCTCAAATTTTAAGCCAAAATTGGACGATAGACTCTTAGCAATATGGAAAGAATCCAAATTCAATGATCAAGAACAATAAGAAAGTCCTCTGTGCTAACTCTTGCTAATTTGCATAAATTTTTTTGCTGTGTTTATAAGGCATGTTTTCTCAAATATTTCAGTTGTCCTTTTTTTTTTACTTTTACCCTGAACTGCACTTTCTTAATCAAAATTTTCTATCTATGAGTAAAATTGGTTTAGTATTGAATATATTTTTGCTGTGAAATAGGGCTAGAAGAAATGTTTACTTCTTTCAATGTGAAGGGGTGTGGTTTAGTATTTTTGGTTGGTTTTTTTTTTTGTTTTGCTGTGGCCACAAGACAGTGTGGTTTGAACACTGGTGGTTAGCTTCAGCTCTTAGTGCTTGGAGAGTGCAAGAGAACCATTGTGGAGCTTGGCTCAGGTGTAATCCACTACTTTTATTTAATACCTTTCAAAAGAAAAAGTCCATACTTAACAGAATCTCGAACTTGGCAGCTATTTACAGAACTGTTTTTCTTGTGTACCACTTCTTAGCATTGTGGTTGCTTCTTACAAAAGCATCTTCTGCTTCCTGAGAGCCTTCAGAACCCACTTGAAGTGCCAGACCACTGTCCTTCTGTGCTATTACTAAATATAAATTTTTCCACTTGAGTCAACTGAGTGAAGATCAGATGTTTTTAAAAGGGTTTGATTTTCATTTGCCTGAAGGCTACTCTGCTAAAAAAATAAAATTCAGTGACCTCATAGCTGAAAGTGACTGCAGATTTCCTATTAAATAACTCATGTTCTGCACAGCTCTAGGATTATATTTTTGTTCTGATTTTTGTCATTTCATTTTTGATTTAAATGAGAATTGCACAGACCTTGAGATATCCCTGTTGGTACACCTCTTTGACGAAGATTTCCCTGATGCATTTGTAGGATATGAAAATGCTGTTAAACTAGACTAGCAGTCCCCTGGTATGCCAGGATAGAAGAAATAGCCTTTCTTTGGGTTCATCTTCATTATTTTTTCTCTCTGAAGTTTTGAAACAAATGTGCTGTGCAGCTTCTTTCTGTTTTCAACCTTTTTTCTTGTTATAGCTGGCTTTGGCAGCTCCAGCATAACCCATCTTCTTAGGCTTCTAGCAGGAACTTATCCTGAAAAGAATACAGAATTCTCCAAGATATTTAGGGAATGTGGTCAGCTTGCGCTGTTGGAACAGCCATGTCCTCTCCCTCATGTTACTGGGATGCTGTGTGGACTCTCTGGATAATTTGTGGTTTTGTAATTCTATGGGAGACTCCTTGATGGAGGTTGAAGTTCATTCATAAGTTATGGATGATATTAATACTTGCAAAAGTAGTGGAAACTGATAAAGTGAAGTCATTCTGCTCTGCTTTAGTACAGCAAGCAGAAAAGGTGTCTGCTTTGGGTCATCACTGATCTTGGCTCCAGTAGGAGTGCTTCTTAGGGTGCAGTATTCAGAAGCTGGTGGCACAATGTAAATAATTATTTAGTTGCCTCTATGTGAGCATCTGGGCTCAGGATGATATTCTTCCATGGATATCTGTTGTGTCCGGAGAAGCTAGAGCTCTGTCTTCAATATGGCATCATTTCTTGAGTGTGCAGTCATGTCTGAGTGTTAATGTATTTTTATCCTGATCTGATTTAACATGGTGCAGGATAGCACCTTTCTCCACACCCATCAGCAGCCAGCTGTGCTGTGCTGACCCTTGGTGTGCTGTCAGCTCAGGGAGTGTGGAAGGGCATAATTTCAAAATTAGGAGGGCAGTGGAGAAGATATGTCATCTGCCTGAAGCTAACATCTCATTCAGGAACAATTTTATCCAAGGTTAATGGAAGATCAGACACTGTATCTGTCAGCTGAAACAAGATCACAGTGATCTGTTAAACGTGGAGAAGAGTAACTCCATTCCTGGATTGTCATGATCTACTTGCAGGATTTTGATAGGGTTTGACAGGTGGTGTTTGACTATTTATTGAGACAAATATCCTTTGTGCTGCTCTGAGTATCTACTTTTCTGTTTGTGGGTGGAAATTAAAGGTTTGGTTGGAGAGGAATGAGATAAATTTTCTGGTGTTTTTAAAGGGCTGATGTACCTAGCAGTGGCTGAGTAAACAGTAAAGGGAATTCCCCCTGCACTGGGGTGGGTGAGCCCTGGCCAGCAGCCAAATGAGCCCCCAGCCAAATGAGCACTCCCTGCCTCAGTAAAGCCTTTGATACTGCAGGTGAGGGCAACATCTTTGAGAGAGAGACCTGCTTTAAAAAAAAACAAACCCAAACTTGTGGAATTCTCAATCTAACTGCAGAATTTTTGTGAGCATAATGATGATAACAGGATGTTCAGTGGTATCTGTGCTCTAAGGGATGTCCTGAGGAGTTACTTGATAATGTCATGATATTATGCAGGATAATGTCCCCTTATCAAGGGTTTGTAGACTTTGCCCGAGAACTGCTGTCAATTACTTATGCCTTTCCTTAGTTGTTTTTTTTT
>WEIU01017847.1:248345-287833 GCA_013389925.1 Aegithalos caudatus
TTTTTTAATAAGCCATTTTCATCTTCTATGAGAAAGCAGAACAATGTGTTAGCGTTTGTGCTGGGTAGTTGTTGGGAAGTGGAGTAAAAGACTGGGAGATGTGTTGAATACTCAACTGATTTCTTTGCTGCAGAGCTACTTTGGAGCGAGAGTATGTTCATTCACTCTTTCTGTCACATTTTTCTTTATTAAGGTGCAGTTCAACTGAGACTGACTTCCTCTTTGGCTATCCATAAACTGTGAAACAGAAGCATGCAGAGGACTGTCCCCTGCCTTTTTGTCCATGAGTGATAAGAGCACAAGATCATTAACACAAGTTTGCTGCAAAGATGAGTTCAGAGGAGAAGAGTATATCCCCAGCTCACAAAACAGCCACTCCATCACATAGAAGTGCCTCCTCTTCATCATCGTCTCAGAGAGACAGGAGGCAGGTAAGGAAACACTATTTTTTTGTACCATCTAGTGGCATGATACATTTTTTCCTGTAATGTGGCTGTTAGTTCTTGTTAGCTCTAGATCTGTTTGCTTCGAGCATGGGATGATAGCACTATAGCCAAAAATTGTTGACTTTTTCAATTTACTTTTTCCATTTCCTAAAGTGGCTTGGAAAAGATTTAGAAGCAACATGGCCATTATGTACAGCACTGAAACAGGATCAGAATATAATCTCATGGACAAGTAGGAAACTCTGAAGTCTTTTGGAAGTGGTTTCTTTGGCAGCATGATCCTACAGTTGCTTAAAGTTGTTTTGTGTGGTCTGTGAATATCTCTTTTTGTAAATCCAACAACAAAGATGCATTATCCTTTTAGAAAGTGGTAATTCAAACACCATGTTCATTATTCCTGTAAACACCTAATGTTTTAAATATTATTTGTTTCACTACAAATTAACACTGTACTACCTCATAGAGGACTAATCCAGCGGTGTTAGGCTTCCATTTTTAAGAGACTCTTGTTTTTGTGGATGTCATTCTCCAGGATCTCTTTGAGATGAAGACTGTATTAATTCCCCACAAAACAACTTGAACCTTCCTGTGGCTTTTTTTGGGGGCTGGGTGTACAGTGTGGCCACAATATCAGTGGGAGCACTTCAGAAGATGGCAGAGCTATCTACTAGATTTCAGATGAGTTCTTACATGTATATGTTACAAATGCAAAGGCTGATACAAAAAAAAATTGGTTAGAACAGAGACATATTTTAAAACTGTGATCCATGAAAAAGAGGCACATAATTAAAAAAAAAAATCAAATAAAAATATTTGGCTTAGGAATATTATCCCAGCTGCTTGTATGACAGCTCTGATACTATTTTCTCAGATGCTGCTGAGGAAGTTTCTTCACTTACCTCTTAAGAGAATTTTGATACCCAAGAATTTTTAATGAAAACTGTAAAATTTACAATTTTGAATGTAAATAGTCTCACCACAAGGTACTTTTTAGATGTTAATTCAGAAGAAGAATTCTGATGTATGCTCAATAATCAGCAGGAAATTTGTGCAGATTCTTTTTAATAATTTCCATTGCTTAAGTAAATCCAAAAAGTATTTTCTCACAGGTGATAAATATTTCCCTTTCACAGTGTACAGGATTTTGGATAGATGTTAATTAACTAGTTAATTAAATCTTTATTGTGATATAACCTTTTAATTTTTCATTAGTTCCATCTGGAGCAAGAATTTTGACATAATTTGTTTAAAGCATTGGTGTGTTTTATCTCCCACATTTCAGCCCAAAGAAGGTAAATGCAAGACCCTCAGGAGCTGCTGGTCTCAGCTAAGAGCATGTTCTCTGAGTTTTCTTTGTAATTAGGTAGTTTGACACGGCCATGCAACTAGAAAAAAAAAAAAAGAAAAGCCAAAATAACCCAACAAAAAACCCCTCTTGGGAATACATATTTCCATAAATCTAATGGCTACCATATCTGTTACCATAGCAACAATAGAGAGCAAGGTATACCTGTCATCATAATGAAATGGATGCTTAACTTCAAGTCCATATTTGATCACGGAAATGTGAAGCGTGATTTTAAAATAATGCTCTAAAAATTGATGGTGTGATGCATCCAGAGGATCCTATAAAGTGTGATGGTGCTTAACAATGTACTTAGGCATGTAAATGTGGACTGGAAGGGCTACTCTGAGGCGTTTGTTTTTTTTTGCCTTAGTTCTTTCAGTGTTAAAGGCAGGAGAATGAACGTGTGAGCAATTTCTTCTGCAGAAAGAAAGGGAGCTGCAGCGTGCAGCTGCAGTGCTGCTGTACCCAGGGAAAGAAGCATGCACACTGCCTCTCTGCATGTAGACAGAGCAAAACATCCACTTCATCCCACCATCCACTCTAACAACTCTATTTTTAATTTCTTTTCTTGCTTGTGGTGTTATTTTGTATGTTTTGGTTTTCATAGGCTTTTGCCCAAACACAACGATAGCTAGGGCGTAGTGGATTTTGGGTCAGGGGCTATTGGATTTTACTTTGAAAAGGCTTTAAAATTCTATCTTGCTGCCTCCTTGGACTCTTCAGGGGAGCCAGTGGAAAAGCACCCTTCCAAATTGCTAATATAAATGAATATGGAAAGTGATGTGACTGCATGAAGTGCCAATGTTGCTTTTATTGTCATATGTGAGGATAATGCTGGGTATTTCTAGGTGGTTAATGATTGAAACCTTCTCATCATATAATTCTTCTTTACGTCATACCAGCAAGTATGGAACAGTTTCCCAATAAATTATGGTGCAGGAGGCTGAATGAGTGTGAACATGACTATGATAAATCATTTCAGCGAGAGTGGAAAATGTCATGCTGTATATAATGCTGGCATTTTAATGTAGCTTTTTTATTTGTAGAGTATACATCACCTAAGAGAATTAGAAGTCAGCAAAAGCTTTGACATTGCCAATTTGCAGGCTCCATGACTAAGTAATAGATAAATGAATAGACTAATGAAGCCAGCAATAACTAAAAAGCTGATGTAATTCATTTTCATTAAAACCATGTTTAATTTGGATGGTTAGACAATGGAAGGCCCAGAAGCAACCTGTTTTGTTTAATCCCTGGGTTGGACAGGGTGCAGAGGCTGTTATGATACCCCTGATAAGGAATACTTCAGAAGGGAGTAGCAGCAGCTTTTCTGGGCCATACTGACAAGGTAGATTCTTGTGTTTCATCCCCTATGAAACTCTGAAAAGGCTAGCTATATACTGCTGCACAGCAAAGTGGAGGAAAACTAACAACTCTTAGAAGTACAGCTGAATATAATAAAATCATATGTTGTATATTCAGTTTTATGGGTGTGAGTTCTTTATAAATAGTCTGTATTTTATTTATTGACAAAGTGTGCAGCTCATAAGGCAGACTGTAATACATTATATATTGTCTGCAATGTGTGGGTAGTAATATTGCGCTGAGAAGAAAGAAGTAAATACATCATAGGGTTAATAATGTGCAGTTTTGCAAATTGGAGACTGACCTCAGGCTACTAAACTGAGAGAGTGATACAGAAGGAGAGTAATAATATTGAAACTGTGAACAAAGGGGAGATTTTGACTTTTCTGACCACCACCTAAATGCTAGCTAATACATGACATGGGAATGCATGTAGCAATGTTTTCTGTTTTAAATGTGAAGATTTCTCTTCTAATGTCTTAATTTTCATTGTGGTCTTTTATGGGGGAGAAATGATCAGCTGTTCTCTCACTCTTTTTGTGTTTTTCTTTATCAGTTTGCTTTTTCAACCAATCCTTAGTTCTTTTCCTACACAGCCATCTCAGAAGAAGAAAAGCTTTTAGTCCTATTGCATTTAGCCTTGAGTGGTCACCTTTCTACTAGGAGAGCTTTCATATTTCAAACGAATGCTGTCTTTTAGCCATATGTAAAGAGTGAAAGGTGAGGGCTTTGAAGGAAGAGGAAAAAAGAGTTTCAGGGCAGCAATCTGATTTTCAGGTTTTAATATGGCTTGTTGTTGATTTTGTTGTTTTTGGTTTGTTTTTTTTTTTCCCTCTGTACAAGCAGTATTGACTAATAGAAGGGGTGTACACAAGGGTTTCACAAAGGACTGAGTTTGGGCTGAAGATGTTTACCTGGCCATGAAATTTAAAAGCAGAGCGTGATTCCAAGGCTCTGGTCTTGCCTAGAGGTCTGCACTGGAAAATACCCGTTTAGCTTTTTACAACCACTGTATTTTAATTGTCAAAGCAGTCTCCTGAAGTTAGCATTTCCTAAGGTGGGTTGTCAGCATTTTGTACATGCTCAGTGCTGCTCATACAGGGCTGTGATGTGATATAACCTGAGGTATTCCATGTGGAAGAGACGTCTGAGCACGTTTAGGTACCGCTTTTCTTCTGGAAGAGGGTAGCAGCCTGTGTGCCTGCTCACTGCTGTCAGCCCAATGTGACATCTGAGGAAAGTATTCTTGCTGGTTACCTGTAAATTTCACTTGTTTCTGTCTCTCTGTCACTTCTAAAGGAAGAAAGGCAGGGATGGGTAGAAAGGCAGGGATGTAGGCATAGCACAGACCTGAGAAGTTGCAGCCTACTCCCAGCTCTGCGCTGTAGCAAACCGCAGGCTTTTAGAAGCCTTTTAACTTTGCAGTAGTTAGTGAGAATTATTTTAGTAATAATTATTAATCTCTATGAGAGTTTCAAACTAAAGAGACTACTAAATGCCAAGTACTGTTTTTACAGTGATGTAGTTCTCTTCTGCTCACTTTCCTAATTAACTTTCTTCATATTAAACTATTGAAGCAGGATTAGAGCAGGAAGTGTTGAGTACTTTAGAAGCAGCAACTCACTGGAGCAAGCAAATATTCTGAGGGAGCCAAAGAATGAAATGGCAAAATTGTTAACAAAAACATGCAATTATTCTTTAAATTGATTACTTGCTGCCACTCTAACATTTTTTTTTCTTGTGCTTTTCATAGAGTGCAAAAATATTCCTTAGCTTTGTAAGGTAGTGGGCCTTCCTTCAGTGTCTGACAAAATGTCTGAAGTAATATAACTTTTAAAATTGTAGAATGTTTAGTTGAATGTTACATTGCCATAGCACTTCTTTGAAATGAAATAATAAATCTCAGACTTGTAAGATTTTTATCATTTAAATTATAAGAGTGCTGAGTGAACATCCACACTAGACACAATCAGAAGATGGCTAAACTTAGGAAGTGAAGTTCTTTGGACAGGCATTATTCCTGGGGATGGGATAGGAACCCCTGCCAGTGAGACTTAGAGGGAATGGGTACAGATTGATCTCAGGGGTGAGGCAGACCTTCAAGTGGTGATGCTGTTGGGTGCATTGAAAGTAAGAGACATTCTCCAGTGCTGGGAATCCTTGTGGAAAGGCTGCTGGCATATGCTGGCAGCAGCACGTGCCCAGGATCCCAGTACACCTGGGTGCATCAGGCTGGCTGTGTGTGTGGAGCTAGCCTGCAGGCACACAGCAGATGTACTTCACCTTGTGCCTGTCTTTCTGCCTAGAATTTACCTGAGAGATAGACAGCAAACAGAAGAAGGACATCTGCCCATGTGCTCAGGTTTTGCCTCTGCAGTCAGTATTTGGAGATTCTTGGATCGTGACTGCTCCTGCCCTTGGAAATACCTATAGTGGTTTAGGGACAAGATCTGGAGCACAGACATGGAGATTAATAGATGGAGATGCTGCCTCTTCCCAAGAAAGACTTGGCCCTAAAGCTTTGAAGAAATAAAATGGTCTGGAGCAGTCCAGGAGAGACTGTGATAGCATTCATACCATCGGGCTGTCCCAGGGGGCTGTGTACATGTTCTCTGAGCTTCATAAACATTGCTGTGTCAGTTCTCCTTCCTCTAGGAGTCCTTTACAGATTTCATGGAGAATGCTGAAGTTCAGATATGGGCTATGATTATTTTTTAAAAATATGTCAGTTTGATTAGAAATGGTGCCTGTAGCTATCTTCTATTACAAAACCAGGGAAATTGCTCTCATAAAAGCTTAGTTATCCATGCAAATTATGACAGATAATTTAAGGCAGCGTTTTCAGAACATGGTCACGTTTTCATTCCTCTTGTCTCTTTTTTTTCTCTCATGCATATGTGTCCTACATAAGCATGTCTCACTTTCCTTGAGAATACAAAAACTCAGAAGGGCAACACACACGAATTTTGAAGGAAAAAGTGCAACTCTTCTGAAGTGCCATTGAGGATTTCTGAGAAACAAATGAGGGAGAAGGAAGAGAAGCGTAATTGTATTTTCATTTCCTCAGAAAGGCACAGAAGTGAAGAGGGAGGGTGGCAGGTATGATAGGCAGACTTCTTTTTTCCAGACACTCGTGTGTGATTGAGATTATCCACATGCAAAATATAAAGACTTATTAGACAGAATAACTGTGTGCCTTAGTAATGCTATTTGCTGTTCTGACACCTCTCCTTTCCTGTTTTTATTAAATACTTTACCCTGGAATTGAAAATGAAGTGATTACGTAAAAAATTCTTTCCCCCAGTAGAATAATAATTCACGTAAAACAAAAATCGGATTAAAATTTTTTCAAACTCCCTTTTGCCTATCTCCTATGTTTTTATACTGTGTATATTCAAGTTTAAAGAATATTGAGAAATGCTAAGTAGGTAGCTTACAGAAAGAAGTGAAAGAGAGTCACAGGAAGAAAGGTCTTTTTTCTTCTGAACCTGTGCACTTTTTAAAGAGAGGTCCAACTTTTTCATTTAATATTTGTTAACATTGACTCCCTTTCAGGTCTAGGATATTTTCATTCATAAAAAAATCAACACATCAAGGAATGATTTTCTTTGCTGCATGTAATTTTGTTTTCCTTCCTTTTTTCTTTTAAACTATTTCAGCATCACTAAAATGAACTGCTAGCCTGAGACTAATTAACAAAATATCAAGCCTTTTAATTGTGATTATTCAATAGCCGTTAAAAAGTATCATTAGCTTAAACTTGAATTCTCTCTGTCAGGCACTGTAAGTTTATCTGTTTGTGCTATCTTAAGTGCAAAGGGAGAAGATTGTCATTAACACCCAGGCTGTGACTTGGTAGTTGTTCCAAACCATCGTTCTGGCAAAAGGAAGGTGCTGTTACAATGATAGATAGCTCTTTCTGCTTTATCCAGTTGTGCTAATGATTCCCTCCAAGAAGCTCTTCATGAGAGCAAGAGCTTATTTGTCTTCAGAATTTGTCAAAAAGTACCTTGAAAAGCAAGGGCCTCCTTCCTGCCAGAGCCTAAAAGCATTGACATGAAGTACAATACAAAGCTGGAGTTCTGGAAAGGGCTGACAGAGAGCTCCTGAGCTAACAAATCCTTGACATTTCTGTTACACAAGAAGGGTTTAATTTGCATAACCCAGGAAAGAAATAGGCATACATACCTGGATAGAACTGCACCTTACGTATACTTTCAGTAAAAAGGTTACAAAGAGAAAATACTGCTCTTGAGTACATTTCTGTACAAGATGAACATATGATACAAGAAGAAGAAGAAAAAAAAATACTACCTCTGTTTGCTATTCACCGATATTGCTATGTTCCCTTGTCATTTATTTGATAGCTGAGATTGCTGAAAACAGCTATGGAGCAGTGCCAATATAAAGGACTGAGGATAAGAATAGGACCACAATGGTTTTATAAAATTTAAAAAATGTGCTAGAAGATGGAAAGGAAGAATACATTAATGAGATAGGGTTGTTTTGCCTTGCACTCACTCTTCTCTCACAATTATTTTCAAGAATCTTTCTTCCAACATTGATGGGAGGAAAGCCAGAGGTATCAGCCCAAGAAAAAAGCAGGTTTCAAGGTTATAACCTTGAAAATAATACAACCTCTGCAAATAATATTGGAGATTAACTTGGCAGGTATCACAGCTTGTTTAGAAAGTAGTAAAAATTGGCATGCATGCAGTCAAATCTGTGTCTACCGTACAACTTCTGCGGTGTTTCAGAGATACATGAGTGTCAGATTGTCTTTCACTGGATAATTTGTGAATATAATAATGACCCTAATGGAAAGAAAGAACAAGAGAGAAAGAAATGAAACCCATGAAAGGCATGTGATGCCCAGCACAATGGCTCACCACCTGTGGGCCAAGGTCCATGCCCCAGCAGTGACCGGCCTCTCACATCCAACTTGCCCAGTTTATGCACTGTCTTTGACCTTCTCTGATATGGAATATCCCTTGGACCTGGCCAGGCCTCAGCCAGCTCCTTGTGCACCTTCTGGCTGGCAGAGTATGGGAAACTGAAAAGTCCTTGATTTAGGGTAAGAACTACTCAGCAACAGCCAAAACATCACTGTACCTTCCACTTGTTCTCATACTAAAACACAGCACTATACCAGCTACTTGGAAGAAAATGAACTCTGTCCCAGCCAAAACCAGGATAACAAGCTGTATGAGTCATTGAGCTCCAAAGTGAGGAAAGTAGTTGGTAAGATACATGGAAGGATATTGTAAAACATGTTTTCTATTCTTGCCTTCCAGAGAAGATGAGAGTATGATGCAACATCATAGTGCGATTTTATTTTCTCCATCAATTTCCTTCTCTTGGGGAAAAAGGGAAAAAAAGCAGGGGGGAACAAGCATTTGTGTTCCCCATATGTTGGCTTGCTAGGGGTATTTTGAGGCAAATATGTGTCACATGTGTAATGTATGTTGTGCATAATCATAAAGGTGAAGGAAAGATTGTAGTTAGGATGAAGATTTTGCAATGGAATCACATAGTAAATTGAGTGAAACTAGTAATTTTGTTGAATTACTTTTCAAGAGCACATGGAATTGGCTAGTGCTGGCATTTTCCTCCAAGAGAAACCAGCTATAGTGCATAGGTTATCCTGAAACATGAGGGGAGTCTGGGATGCAGCAGTACAGATGCTGATTTTATCTGTTTATATTTTTGGGATGAGAGGAATGAGAGTACCAGGTTGATTGATATCCCTAGTTTAATGGATTATTATTAATTTTTTTTGTTTGATTATAAATAAACCCCAAAAGCTGTATTGATCTCCCTCTTTCTTCCTTTGTATCAGCTTTTTTTTAACTGCTTCCTTTACTGTGTTTTTCATGTTAAAATACAAAAAAATCCCTTGACAATAATGTCAAGATTTAAATAAGTTTTATTTCTTTGATTCTATGGAGCTAAACTCTTGCACAGTAAAATTAGCTGTTTTTCAAAATGCCAAGCAATTGTATGATTTCTAGCTGTAATTTTGCAGAAAAATAACGTGTTAGTGGAAAACATTTTGCACCAAGTAAGGTCCCTTATTATTATGCTACAGACATGTCACAAATCTAAAGAAATGATCTTATGTCAGTGTAATTGTGGTCAGGAGTAAAGAGAATTGAAAAGCAAACATATAAAAACAACAAGCCATCACTCCTGGAATTTAGGAATGTAAAGAAGGCAATTTTGTTTAAAAGATGTTAATTTTCTAATTTTCAAACAAATAGTTGAATAAGTCAGCATCATTTAAGTGCTGCTGGCTAATAAAGTATTTCTCAACTGAAGTGGAACTGTAATGACTGAAGGCTAGTTAAAAAAAAAAAAAAAAAAAAGACACGAAACCTTCCTGACTTAAAATCATATAATTGAAAATGTCACTGGAAATCTGGCAAGCTAAGGGTTGTTGGGCTACTCCTCTCTAAATATTGCACAAAATGAAATTGCAGTTATGTAACAACAAACTACACCAGCTGCTACATATGAGACCTTCAGAACATCTGTGTTGGGCATTTTTCTGTCTCAGGATGGATGGGTTCCTGCCTGCCAGGCAAAACTGGCAAAAAAGTTGGGAATCATCCTGATTATGCTAATCAAGAGACATTTTAATCTTCCTTGGAGGAACAAATTTAGGTTCTTTTGTATATTGTTAAAATGCCATATACTGTACATAAGTAGCATTTCCTTTATTTGGTGAGAAAGCTTATTATCATTAGGAACTTCGTGGTTTGGTTCTCAGCTCAAATTAGTTTATTAAATTATTTGATATGTAACATAAACACTTGTACTACATACATACACTTTTTTTTTTCATCATCTGACTAGTAAAATACACTGACCTAAATAAGTAGGTTGAAATTCCTTTGATAAAGCAGAAGATTTTAAAGCATAAATGACAATGCTTTTTGCTGATTGCCCCTGGAGTAATATAATACTCCTGCTTTTCCACATTCTTCACTGTAAAATTTAATTAAAAGTACCTGAAAATAGATGCTGATTATTGTTTTATGGTGGCAGGGATGTTTGTTAATCTCCACTGAAAACAGAGACACTCCCCATATTTTCCCATTCTCATTCAGTCGCAACCTGAAAGAGAACAATGAAAGTCTCTGTTTTGCTCTGCAGCAAGATGTGGTCTGTGTTATACATATACAGTTAAATGAATAGCTGTGTTTATTCTCATTAAGTTTGGTTATGGTCCTTATGTACTTAATAATTTGTATAAGGTATAATATTTACCATTTGTATAAATAATTTATTTGCCGTTTGCACATGATTTTACATTCCCTGATTGTTTCGGCTGCTGCTGGTACCTGGGTAATCTCTTCTTCAGTCAATATAAAAAAGCTTAATTGTGAACAAAACTTAATTGGCATTTTCAGTAGAGAAAAGCATATGTTTCTCAGAGGGTAATTGCAATTGCAAGTTTGTCATTGTGCTGCATGTCCTGGAAATGAAGTTGTTTTATTTTATGCCAAAGAGATACTAATGACATGTTGTGGTAGAATTCTTAGCAAATAGTAGTATGAGATGCAGCAAAATTTCACCAGAGAATGAAACGCAGATCCACGCATGAGGATTGTGGTCACTTTGTCTTGTATCAAAAATGCTTTTTCTTTTATAAAATAGGAGTGAAACATTTCTGGAAGATGGAAAGATATGTTTAGATGTCTTTTAAAAATAGCAGTTATTTCAGGACTAGTTGTGACATTATGTATTTCATTTTTATTACAATGTTTTGAAGATATAAAACCTTATAGTATTGTCATATATAAAAACAGCTGCAATGGTTTAAGATCACGATGGTCCATGAATGTTCACCAGCAAGGCCAATCAGCTGAGACACAGTAACTGATCTTGTTAATACCTGTAGTATATTTAAAAGCATTCCTGTAGTGAGTTGCTCTATCTCAGCTGAGAAGACTATAACAAAATGTTAAGGTGTGATAATGAATATTTTAGAGGCAGTAATATCTTATGTGAAGTGAATGTAGAGCAGTGCTGACTGCACAGTGTGTGCACTCAGTGTCTTGTATATTAACAGAATACATGATAGGTCTGGTTAGGAGCACTTTGAATACCCATAGATGTAAGAACTGCATTACATGTCTTTCCTGGCTTTTTAAAAATTTACTATCATTTCTAGGTTAAACAGAGTAATTAATTAAAAACCCAGTAATAAAGAAAGAGAAGTACATTACCCCTGAAGGCAAACCATTTGTTCATTTAAGTCATGGATGGGTGATATTTTCTATGTCTTAAGCCATGATGCTGCCTTTAATTTTTTTTTTTTTTTAGAGTGTTCATATTTTGGAGCGGAAGGCTTCTTCAGGAAGCACAGACCCTTCTTTAAGCAAGCAGTTCCTTGAAAGTGATCATCTCTCTCTATCCAAGGTGAGCAAAAGTCTGGGATGCAGTCTGGGCAGTCAGTTTCCCTCTAGAGCTACAAAGTAGTTTGACTAACACTTCAGGGACAGTGTTTTGTATGATTCTACCATTGAGTATATTGTGAGTCTGCCTTCAGGTTATTGTTCTGTTACTGAGGTGTAAGAAGAGCCAGTAATCTTTAGTAGATGTTATAGTAACAAAATTAAAGGATTGGGTTGGGTTTTTTTTTTTCACATGGATAGCCCCAGGAACAAATTTTACTTTCTCAGAATATGGGGCTAGAAGGGGCTTTGATGATCCTTGTGGGACCCCTCCAGCTCAGGATATTATATGATTCTAGGACTTTGAGAAATTTTCCAGTTCAATCTTCTTATTAGAGCAAATCATATCCAAATCTAAAATTGCTGCCAATAAATATTAGTTTAAAAATGACATCTCTTGTGTGTAGTTTGAAATTTAAAAGCTCTTGCTGAGACTTTCTTTCCTGAGGCAAAGAAAAGGATGCAACTGCTGGGGTGACATCACCTCGTAAAAGGTGAAGCCTTGTGTGTGGTGTTTTGAAGTCAACTTCTTTCTGGGTAAATTGTTCAGTTTTGGAATAAGTGATTCCAAACAAGTCTAATTCCACATAAAGAAAGCTTCATTTTAAGAAATTCATATGCAAAAGTAAGACTGTCACTGAAAAGGTGATGGTGCTGTGATGGAATATTTAGTGGAAAAGAAAAATCTGAAATTAAATATCTGTAAGTTCTGACACAGACCCAGTAAAACCATTTTTGAAAGGAAATGTTCATCCAGGGAAAATGAAAAGGTTTTTCTTTTTTATTTGGAAAATAAATATTCTGCAGTCAAAAGATAAGAAGACAATTGGTAGTGGCTCCCTTAATCCCTATACAAGGGGCATGTGCAGAGCCAGGGACTGCAAGCTGTGGTTGTGTTCCACCAGTCGTGCTGCTTTGCACAGGGCTGCTTCTCATAAGGAAACACTGAACTCCTAAAGTACTGCTGCTGTACTTGAGAACTGGCCTTGGGTGAGGACTCTTAGGTATATCACTTTCACTTTGTTTTTTCCCCATTTTTGTCTCTCCTTCGTAATGGCCCTTGTGCTGCCCACATCTCAACACACAAAACTGTGGGATGAGGCACAGTTGGGATTGTTAGGAGGGTTTTAAAAACAGCTTGTAGCACTGATGCAGCAGGAGACAAGTATCCACACTGCACTGAATAATTGCTCATTTTATCCCTCTGTATCTGGCCTTTTGTTTAAATGAATAGCTATATGAGATTGTGTGATTCCTGGCTGAGAATTAATCAATACTGATGTTATCTAGTAGATAAAAGACTTATGCCTGCAGCTGATCATCTAAAGGAGAAATCAATAAGGTGAAGAATCAGTTGGCAGAGATGCAGAGACTCTCTGCTCACCCCAGGGGACTTAGAGTTTAATTTGTTCCCCTCAAGTGTCAGGTACTTCCTTGGGAAAAAAATAACACATATATACTTCCCTCTATAGAATGGAAATAGAACATTGAAGCAAAACATGGGAAAGTAAAAAAAGATGCATTTTGAGTAGGGGGTTAACAGACAATGGGATAGTTATTTTATGGATATTCAGGGGAAACGAAGCTGAAGAAAGATTTCTAATAAAATTTACTGGAGTATTTATTATTTGGGGTACAGCTTTTCACCCTTATTAAAATACAAAGATCTTATTGGGAATTGTTGTTTTGAAATTTGCTGTTACTTCTGCCAATATATTTTCATAATAGTAATGCTGATGTTATCAGGGCTGTGTAATTTATTTGGAGGTGTTATGAAAGACTGACGGCATTTGGCTCTGAACAGTTTTGTTGGAAATATGGAGACAATTTTTCCCTTTTCGTGTTTGATGCTATATGACCTCCTTCCTCCCTTGTTAACTTTTCATTGCATTGCTAGGAGTTATGACAGATCAGCTGAGAAAATGCAAGTTTACAGCTTTGGAAGTTATAATTAGTAAAACAGTCTGAGGAAGCTGGCAGTAAGAGATTTTTTAAACTGGTGCAAAATTCTTTTGATTACAGTCGTAGCAAGAGGATAGAAATACACTCCAAGAGAAAATATGACTCTCTTTCTCTTTAAAAATATTCTTCTTTACCTGTTCATTGTGTTACATTGTAAGTCTGGTTTGAGCTGTACCAGTCACCATGCAAAAGGAGTGGTGTGTACCAGAAATATGCTTTAATTGGCTCCATGAGCGGCATACAACTGGTTGTATCTCAAATGATACAACCAGTTCCTGTGTTTTTCTCTAGAGAGAAAATTAGTTAGCTTTCCTATAAATTTCTCATAATACAGTGAAAATGAATGCAGGAAAATAAAAAGAAAATCCTTTTGCAGATTTCTGAAGGCTCAATTAGCAAGTGAAACTGTCATAAAATGCCTTTGAAGATGATCACTAGCTACACTCAAAATCAACAATAAAGCAACATCTTCTGCTAGTTTTTCAGGGGGAAAACTGGGGCATTCAGAACCAACGTAGCTTGTACTTTAAATATCAGAAAATTTAAATTTCTTTATTATTAAGAAATATCACAAAGGGCACTCTTACTATGCACCTTACCTGGTAAGGTTTAGAGATCTGAAAATGCTTCTATTGAGTAGTTTTAAATGAGATGCAGCTAGACATAATATAGTGACCATGTAGTTTGGTACTTAAATAGCTTGATTTAAAAGCCTGGCTCCTCCTCTTTGTCTTGCATTGAAGAATTTGTGTCACTCTTAATTGCAATATTTCACTATGTGTGTGCAAAATTAATTAATCAATGTATCTTCATGCTTTTTACCAGGAACCTGACAGCTGGGAAATCATAGAGGGTCTGAAAATAGGCCAGACCAATGTCCAGAAGCCAGACAAACATGAAGGTTTCATGCTGAAAAAGAGAAAATGGCCATTAAAGGGATGGCACAAGGTAAATGTCTCATAAACCAGTCAGAATGTTATTACCTTGTTTTATGAGTTGGGATTTTTTTGTCTAGATGAAATTAAGATGTCAAATGAATACCCACGATTTTGGTGTATAACTTTTTCTTCCACCTGTGCACAGAATTAATTTGCAGACACAGTTCATGGCTCTCAAATCACAGTCCCTGCTGCCTAAGGTTGTATTCTAAATCCAGACAGAATTTGTAAATAATGCTGCAGACGCCTTGTGTTTTGAGAGGTGTTCCTACAGGGGAGCATTCTCCTCCAGGTCTGCTCGCTGAGCAGATTTGTTCAGCTTTGTCCTTGAATTTTGTTTGACTTCTTGATTGGAATCTTCATTGTGGGCAGACAGTAGGACTATGCATTTTTGCCATAAGATATCTCTAGAAAAACCCCCAAATATCCCAAAACTCAACCCCAGACTTCCTGATTCTGTTTAGTTCATTTGGATGCATATCTCCATACATGATTCTATCTTTTGTTAGTCTTACATCTGTTTTTCATAAACACTTGCACTAAGAAAAACGGCTCAGTTTCTGCATAGGGAAGATAGGTTATTATTTTGAAGTGTGACCAGCTTTTGTGGGAAGACAAACAGGAAGGAAATGAAGAAACAGATATAATTCTCTTGTCCTACGTTTTCTTTCTAACAGAGTTTATTACATTGCCTGGAAAACTGAAAAAAACACCCTTCCTTATCAAAGTTTGTTAAGATAAACCTGGAACATAATGATGACAAAAGAGAATCTAGGTTCTTTTGTTTAGAAGACAATTGTTGTCAAAAAACAAGCAAGAAAATTATTTAATACTGTATTTATCCTCTCCTTCTGGCTCCCAAACATTCCTTAATTGCTACAGGGTAATCCTTTTCCAGATGAATTGTTATACACAGTTTAAATTGCACCAGCTCATTAAGAAAGAATGTTATTGGATTTTTTTCTTATAATTTCAGAGGTTTTTTGTCCTGGATAATGGAATGTTGAAATATTCAAAGTCACCAATTGATGTAAGTAGAGTTGAAGATGTAAAAACTTTTAATGAAGTTCAGTCTGCTCATACTCACTCTAGGCATATTTATGAAAGTACACACATGAAAGGTGTTGATGAATTTAAAGATAAATCATGTAGTATTTTGGTTATGTCTTCAAGAATTCTACCTTTTTTACTTCTATGGAAATATAAGTTAAATTACTTAAAGTAGTTTCTTGAATGAAGCTAATTGAGAGATTAACCTCACCATGTATTTTTCTTTTCCTATTTTTGTGTCAGCCAGAGCTGGTTATTCTGACATATGTGGATATGACAAAGAATTGATAACAATGTGGTCTAGAGGTGTAAAAGATAGCAATAAATTAGTTAAATCTGAAACCAATAACTATCAAGTTGTAGTAGCACGGTGTCAAGTACTGTCTAATTTTATCTACTCCCCACTTACCTGTACCTGTGTTGGTGTGAACTTCTTAACTCACCTAAACTTTGGAGTTGGCTTTGTACCAGCACTTCTTGTGAATACTTTTATCTGGCTATTACTATAATCAGTGGTTAAGTGGTTAGTCTTAGTGCAGATTTATTTTTTAACATGGCTTCATGCTAAAATATTTATGAAGCGGGAAACAATTTCAGTACCAGATAGTTCTCTGTAAAATATACAGAAAAAGTGCATGATAATTCTAAATTTCTACCCTGATTTTTTGATTTTAGATACAGAAGGGAAAGGTCCATGGGAGCATTGATGTTGGTTTATCAGTCATGTCTATTAAAAAAAAGGCTCGTAGAATAGATCTTGACACAGAAGAACACATCTATCACCTAAAGGTAAAAAGTAAAAATACATACTGTTTTTTTCATTCTCAGTAGAACCAAATAAAATTGTAAAAGATTGTGCAGAAAAGTAGTATCTTGGATGCCTTCTTGATAGTGAATTTTTCTCCAGGTGAAATCACAGGATTCATTTGATGCATGGGTTTCAAAGTTACGGCACCACCGGTTGTACCGTCAGAATGAGATTGTGAGATCTCCCAGGGATGCCAGCTTCCATATATTCCCCTCAGCATCTACTACAGAGTCTTCTCCAGCTGCCAATGTTTCAGATGGAAAGGTGTGCAGTGTTCTTTGGTTGAAAACCCATGGCTTGCTTGTGGGCAGTTTCAGTGGGCTGTTCTTGTAATGCCTTAAGACAGGAGCTTCTGCTGTGGCAACCGATGGCCAGCGAAAAGCTGTGAGGGTGTGTAGCTGAAATCAGCTGAAGTGCTGTCTAATTCAGCCTTACTTCATTAAAATGTGCTGCTGTAGAGATCTTGCAAAGTATTCACCATCCTTACAATTTGCACTAGCCTTTGTCATCAGGTATAAATCTCTCTCTTTGCTGTTTATGTTCTTCCTCTTAAACAACAGCTTTTCTAACTGGTACCTGCCACAGTCCACTTGTGAGGTTCTTGGTT
Organism: Aegithalos caudatus; assembly: GCA_013389925.1. NCBI lineage: Eukaryota > Metazoa > Chordata > Aves > Passeriformes > Aegithalidae > Aegithalos > Aegithalos caudatus. The sequence continues at coordinate 265,329 of WEIU01017847.1, forward strand.
TGATTCTCAACCAAGAATGTGCTATTCTGAAAAATATATGTCTTTGGAAACTATGGAGACAAATCATAGATTTCACTGAAAACACAATCCATTGTTTGGTTTCTATTCTGAAGTAGTATGATCATTACACTTAAAAGGGAACACAGCCCCAGTAAATTTCAGCATTTTATTATGCTTTAGGTGCAACAAAATAACTACCCCTGGCAGCCTCCTATACCTTGCAGTAACAGCCTTCCTGTCACCTGCACTACTGGTCAGAGTAAAGTAGCAGCCTGGTTGCAGGACTCTGAAGAGATGGACAGATGTGCAGAAGGTTAGACTTTATCTTTTCATGCCTTGTTCTTTCAGCAAACCCTCTTGTTGATATAAGAAAGAATCCTGTCAGTAAAGTGGCTAAGTTACATCTTTACGAGAACATGTAGTAGTAGCTCTTCAGGGAATTAGAAACTTTTACCTGGTGGTGGGAACTTGGCTCTCCATGTGTTTTGAGATGTTGCTTTTAAAATTTAGAATAATAATCTGTGTTATTTTAATGGATGTCATTGTTCAAATATGATCACTTTTTGAGGTCCAGAGTTCTTGCTGACTCCTATAGAAATAACAAGTGTCCAACATCTCTGAAAATAAAAGATTTTTTTGGATGCCTTACTGCAAAAGGTTTGAACACTTAACTTTTATAATGCAATTAAGTGCTAACAATGGACACCATGGCAATAAAAAGTCTGAATTGCAGCACCTAATGTATTTTTATTTTATATCTGTTAGATCTTGCTCATTGTCAGTCTAACCTTGTGGAACTCAGTAAACTTCTTCAAAATTTAGAAATACTACAGAGAACTCAGTCAGCACCAAATTTCACAGACATGCAGGTAAATATGCTTGAAAATAAATCATTACAGTGAAATATTTGTTCCTTTTGTTAAGGGAAATATAGAGGTGTTGTCTGTTAACTCAGACTGTTTTTCTGAAATAATAGGGAGTCTTGGATGAAGTGCTTATATGTTTATTTTAATCTTGTGTAATACTGTTTTTGTTTCATATATAAACAAGTAATTAAGATGTATTTAGTATTTGAGTTAAATAGGACAAATAAATGATTAATTTGTAAAACAAAACTGAGCACGGTTACAATAGAATACATGTATAAATGGAAGTTGTATTTAAGGAATTTGTGTTGTGTTGACTAAGATAACATTTTAAGTTTTTTAAGGATTGGAGACCCAAGGACCCTCAAAGATGAAGTTGCATGCTCTAGAAAAGGGGCATAGTACAAAGGTCCCAAGTTTTGGACTATTTCCCTGATCAGGGTGAGGTTTCCTCTTACCAGAAAGCAATGGCAGATCCTAAATCATAAATACTTCCTTCCATTTTCAATTAATCTCCTTGGCTTTACAAATATCTTGAGTACTACCACAACAGAAATCCATGAGGATTTCAAGATTGTCTCCTAAATATTACCCACCCATGAGAAGAAAGTGTACCAGTAGTTTTTCTAAAGGAGCTTATTGTAATTGTACCCTGTGTTTATAAAAGTGTATGGATAGCTGCAGCTGATCACTGCTCCATTTTGGGCCCCAGCAGCACCGTTCCTCTCCTTACTTTCTAACTTGTACCTGTCTAATGCTACAATTCTTGACTAACTTGCTGTATTGTCTGTGTTGCTTGTGTCAACTTAATAGCACTTTGTTGCTTTTAACTATTTGTGTAATGTAGGCTAACTGTGTAGATATTTCAAAGAAAGACAAGCGGGTCACGAGACGATGGAGAACAAAAAGTGTCAGCAAAGATGCAAAAATTCAACTTCAGGTACTGAATGCACTATGTTTTACTTTTCACTGTACTTTTAGTTTGAATTCTAAAGCATGAAATGATATATTAGCTGAAAGTAGGAAGTCAATGTGCTGTCTTTTATGTTTCTGATGAAGTAAATTAAATCTCAGTTTGTTGTTCAAAAACCTAGAGAAGATAGTGAAAAGTACTGCATTTATTTTCATTCATATGAAAACATTGCCATCTAGGGAAAGGAGGGAGATCTGAATATTAGTCAATTAAGGTATTCAAAACTCAATTTACACACACCATGTGGGGATACTGCTGTTCCATATCAAAGTTGCAAAGAGGGGCAGTTGAGCAAGTGACATCAAATTAAAAGCAGAATGAAATACTAAACACACCAGTTGTTTTTGTCAAGATCTATACTTGGAATATTGCCAATTATAAGTACTTTCACAAGCCTTCTTTTATGTAAAAGGCTAATAATGGAACAAATAAAATAACCAAAAAAAAAAATAAAAATACTGTGAAGCAAGAATTTACTCCATCCTTCCCTAGAACTGAAAGCACAGAAATAAGCATAATGTGCATGTATTGCTTGTTTTGTTGGAAGCATTTGTGTATTCTGAGGTTTGATCCTAAAGCTGATCTTTTTTATTACTAAGCAACTGATAATGAATACTATTCAACTGGCTTTGAAAGCTAACAATCACCACCGTGATGTCTGCTATGAGTAAATAAATGCCAGCAAATTCTAATCCATTTAAATATCTTGACATTAGTACAAACTTTGAAAGCTTTTAATATGTCCCCAATAGGTGCATTAAGGAGTTTTCATTTAAGATCAATAATCTTAAGGAAGGAAGAAGTGATAGTTGCATCAGCTTTTTCATTGCAGCTCTTATAGTCAGTTTTTCTTTTTACGTATTATACTTTGAGAATCACAATAGGTAGAACAATGAAGTATCTGTTGAGATTAAAAAGGTTTATTAACAAAGGAATTTTTGTGATTGATGTCATGTCCTATTATCTGCAAATGAAGGATCACAGTTTATCCCTGGTGCTGAATAACACAGAGAAATTAAAATATCAGGAAAGTGCATGCAAGTACTTGGTGCCTATGAGGAGTCTGTCACCACTGCATGTTCTTCTTCCATGCCAAAGTAGCCTCAGAGAAGTCCTATCCACAAAAATGATGAAAGCAGGCAATGTATGATGATTTGTGGTTGGTCACAGTGAATAATGGGCTGTTCCTGTGTTACCTAGGCTTTGCCAAAGTAACCCTGGCCTGCCCTTCCATCACAGGCACCTGACTCAAACTGCTGCTTATGGTTTGGCAGGAGTATGCCTCAGCTCCTGAAATTTTCAAGTAGGATTGGTTTGCAGGTTCCCCTGAGAGCTGGTGTTCATGGCACTGCTCTACATGGGTCTGTCACTTCTGGGTTGATAATCAACTCTGGCCAACTTGGATCAGCATTAATTCCTGCCAAGCTTCATGCTGCAAATATAAAGCTTATTTTATTACACCGAAGTATTAAGTTATTGTTGACTGATTTATAAATCATTTTTCAGTGAAACAGAGACAATAAAATTGTTCTAAATTGTATGGAAGACAAAGAATACTTGATGGCTACTCCATTATCTTGCCTAGTTTGATGGAGTCAGTTTATTTCTCCATGGGTTGTCCTGTCTCCTGAGTGTTAGAGCTGTGATCTGCAGGAAGATGGCCTCACTGACTCATTGTGTTATTCCTAATTTGCTTAGGTTGCCACTAAAATGTGGATTTCCTCTGATGCCTACATGCCCTTTAAGCTAATTCCTATTTTGTTCTTCTGCTAGACATTCTTTCTACTTCTTTGGCCTTCCTTACTGTTCATTTTTTCAAGACTGCTTCAAGTCTTTTTGAACTGTTTATCAGGATACCCCCTACTGGGAATCATTTTGTCTGATTTGTGATCATTGTTTTCATGGTGCTTATACATAATTTGCTATTGAATGGTTGACATTTGGTACTAATAAGATTTCTGTTGTACTGCTACTTTCCTCATACCTCCATACATCTCGTTAGTTTTAGGGAATAATGCTCATATTAACAAACTAACATTAAGATAGTTTCACTGTTAATTCCATTTGGAGTACTTGCATCTTTTTATCAGAATGAGCAGGTTTTAGCTACATCAAAGACTTTTTGATAATACCATGTTGAGAGCATCCTTCTGGGGAGCATAAAATTAGGGAGCTTTATATAAAGGTGTGTGTTTTGAGTGATGGGGAATGAGGGTGTGATTTCTGCTGGCTCAGTATTCTCTGCATATGAGGCAAGGAGGGAATTCTCCCATCCAGGTTTTGTATTGTACTTGTTACCATTCTTCTGTTGATGAGACGGCTTTTGTTGGATTCCTGCTAACACATTCTTGCAGTATGAATGCTAGGTGTGTAATGCATTTAAAAATATTTTCTATTGTAAGTAAAGCTGCCTGATTTGTTTCCCAAACATTTATATTTACCACTTAAATATGTCAGTTTGGTGTGCAGTTGACTTTGCTCACACAGCTAACCCCTGTAACTAGGGTGGGGTTACTCCCTGAAGTAAAACTGAGGGTAGCATGTGTCTAGACAATTGCAGGTTTGGGTGTTTACTATTGCTAAGTTGTTTAGAATTAACAGCTGAATTCACAGGCCTTTACTCAAGAGTAATACATGAATTGCTTCTCTTGAAAAGGATTACTTTTATGAAGGAGGTTCTCTTTTTTTAAAAAAAGCCTATTTAAAATCTTATGGAAATCGCCTGCAACATCTGGTTAGTTGACCTGTATTAACTCATTTTTAGAAATTATACTTTTGTTCCAAAACTAAGTTGTTGGGTTTTGGTTTTGTTTGGTTTGGTTGGTTTGTTTCTCTGTTTGTTTGTTCCAAAATATTTATTTCCCTTTGGGTAAAAGGTGAAGTTACCATTCTCATGACAACTTCAAAAGAAGAAAAAAAAAAGCCTACTTCAAAACAATAAAGAACCAGTGATATTTTGGTTTCCCACAAAAGTTCAAAGTTGCAAAGTTCCAAGACCTCACAAGGGCAGTAGTTTAATAGAGAGCTGTGTATTATGGAGTAATCTGAAAAATCATCTTGCTTTACTGAGGCCTTCAGCTCAGAACTGAAACCAGACCCAGACCAGTTATTGCATTTTCCCTTAAGTAAATATTTCTTTTTATGGTAACTCAGATTATGACCTCACTTTCTACTGTGTTGAGGAGAGTGTGTGGTTCTGCAAAGCGCACTATTCCCATTTTAATAATGCATACCTGCATTCATGATCATATATATATATCTAAATTTCTGCATATCTCTCTCTGTACATAGAGTCTATGTCTCTTTGTCCCTATTATTTAAATAAGAGTATTCTTCCATACTCCTATTCACAGGATAGACATATTTCTGTAGAGCACAAAGAGCTTTACATTATGCATATGATCTGTTCTCTGTTTTAGCAGTTTGTTCTCAGTAATTGAGGTTGTGCACATGCCATTTTAATGTGAGAATTGTATAAAATATTGGACCACAAGTCATTACTGTGATCATTAGACAACCCTTCCAACTGTCAGTGGCATTGCCACTAATATCAGCCAGAGGGTGAAGTGTTTGGCCATTCTCCACTGTAGCAACTCTACTGGGAATGTTACAGAAGCATGACAGTTTAGCTAATGATTGAAATATGATATCCTGTTCTTCAGCATGGTGATCAGGCTGCTTGCACGCAAAGTAAAAATATATAGATAATATAGATCTAAAAATACTGAAGTGGCTATAGTTACTTGCTTGACTTTAATGTACCGTGAAAAATTTTCTTACAAGTAAAATAAATGTAAAATTAAGCAGGATGAGGCCAGAAGTTAGACATGCAGAAAAGGAAGCAGGTTTTGAAACTTAGTTTTTATTTGTGCTGCTTTATCTGAGTTTTCACCTTGGTTTGGAAGCCAAGACTTCAATAATGTATGGGAAAAGCAGGTGGAACTCAAAAAGGTGTGGAGAAAATGATTCAGTAGGCTCAGGGATGGATGTGGAAATCCCACAACTATTTACAGGAATGTTTACATAAGAAAACATATTAGATAACATACACACTGAAAAATTTTACCATTGAGATATATGCATCTTCAGTGACCACAGTTTATGCACTTCCACTATTGCGAAGTGATCTCTTTTGGAATTCATCTTCTAGATGGTCAAGTGACCCCAGAAAGACTTTGATTTTTGTTTTATTTTCTGGAATGCTGTAGCCTCCTTTCTGTTCTCTTATTCCATTATTGCCTTATGTCTCTGAATGGCAATGCTAATAGATTTTTTTTGTAGCCTCAGTGAGTGCCCTGCAGTCCAACTCACCTGGAGATAATTTTAGTGAAGTGTCCAGCTTTTTATGTCTCTGGCATGCGCAGCTGAAAGCACATGATATGTCCTCAACATGTGTAGGCCATAAGAGTTAACAAAACCCACTTAAAGACTCTCCCTCTCCCTTTTCTGATCATCTTTCATCTTCCTGTGTCCCATCACCCCTTCCCTTCTCTTTTTCTACTTCCTTCTTTTCTTGCATTCACTGTCAGGAAGGGCCGGCACCGAAGGGCCAGTTCAGCTCAACACGACGCCGGCAGAGACTGGCAGCTGCAGTGGCTACAACAGTGAGTGGATTTAAAAATCAAGGGATAGCTCTAAGGATGGGAAGCTGTGTAACTTGATTGTGTAATAAACTTATGAAAATGTTTCTTGCACTTTTTGGAGGTGTCCGGGCTACTCCCTTCCAGCTCCTTAGAAATGGTCAGGCCCAACACAGATGTATTCCATAAATGTGGGTCTGAGCTTGTTGACATGGTACATGTCCCTCCTCCTTTATGTAAGTGCAAGTGACAGACTCAGGCCCTGCACACAGTAAGTCTTTGACATACTATACAAAATAGAAAAAAAAAATCAAATTCCATTAAAAGATGTTGTGACAGTTATAGCAAGACAAGAGAACTAAGGAGATTTGTTACAAATAACCATGGAATTATAAAACTTCCTTATATTTTTATAAATAGTATAGTATAAGGTTAGCCTTTTTGTTTGAGGCACTTTCTGTTTATATTCCATAATCCCAAAAAGTCATATTACTACCTCAGTGTGTGTATGTAGTTTTGCTAATTCTCTAAGTCTTTGTCAGAAAATATGGAGCTATGAAATCAACACCAGGGTTGGGAATTAGTTGTGGGAAGTTCATGAAATTGAATTGCCATCAAAAGGATATCTGCAGCTGCTGCTTTATCAAGAAATTACTCAATAGGAAGGCCGAATAAAGACATTTGTACTAATCCATCAACAGAGAAGTACAACAGTTAGGGAAGACTGTGCAGCCAAAGATTGAAGTGAGCTTTAAATGCAAACTCCTTATCTAGCCCAAGCAGTGAATATCTTCACCAGGCTAAAGTATTCCAGGGTCTGCTATTGCAAGCCAAAGCTAAAATCGCCTAGATCTGACATGGTTTCTGCTTAAGCCGAACTATCTTGAGCTCCTGCTACCTGAACCACAAACTCAAAATTGCTATGCTATTTTTAAAAGTATGAGACGTATCAGTGTTTCTCCAGCTTTGAAATTAACTCGTCTAAATTTACTCCTCTGTAATCAGTTGATGCTGAGTGTGTGCTCTGTAATTGATTGCTGTTTTGACCCTGTTGGTCTGCCTGCCTAGCACAGAAATCTGCCTGATTCCCAGTTTACAGGGCTGAGCAGTGTTGGTGGGAGGCTCTAACCAGAAGGCTCAGCAGCAGTTAAACAGCTCTGGCTGTAAGGGTTGCACTCCTTACCCAGGGAGTGCTTAAGTGCAGTTGGACATGGGTTGGAAGGCACCAAGAAAACAGTGAATTGCTGAGTTGTTACCTGCAGCTGAAGTTGTTACCTGCAGCTGAAGTTGTTACCTGCAGTTGTTACCTGCAGCTGAAGACCTCCCTCAAGTGTTACCTGTTGAGGGAGGTCTTGGAGGAGCTGGAGCAAATGCAGCAGGAAGGAAAGCTAGAGGCACCACAATGACTGCAGGCTGTAGCAGTGTTCGTGGCCATGGCCTGTTCTTCCTGGCTGATGCACAAAATGGTTGTTTCTCCCAGACAGTGAAGCTGTGTGCATAGACTGAGGGATGCAGAATTACATCAGCTAAATGCACAGCAGAAAGAGGTTTTCCTTACAACCCACTCGGCCAGGAACATTCTGTTCCTACATGAACACATCGTTCTGAAGAAGGTGATGGATGAGTGGGTATAACGCCTCTGGTGTAAAGCAGGAAGCTGGGACAAGGTTCATCCAAGGTTATTTCTAGAGGTGTCTATATGGAGAAAAATAGAGTGATGGATCAGGAAGCTAAATATTTTTCAAAAACCTTCAAAACAACAACAATAAAAAACAACTAAAAAGAGAATGGGTAGTAAAGTCAGGATCAAGTCACCGTTAATACAGAAAGAAAGCACATCAGTGAAAGGAAAAAAGGGGAAGAGAAGTATATTGGCAGTGTTTCCTGGGCTGTTGCCTATTTAGGAGAATGAAAATGGCTGTTTAATGTGGGTTTTTTTCATCTGTTATGGAAAGTAGCTTGGAAGCGTTTCTAAAAAAATTCCTGTGAGGAGAGTTCATGTCAATTAACAGTTCGGTATTTTTGGTTCTTGTGTTTAAAGTAGTCAGCAAGGCTACTTGTCTCTGTCATGTGAATATATATTTCTTGCAAGTAGTGTGACATATTTGTAGAACATGTAAATTCTGTTTCTAGGGCATAATCAAAAATAGTATTTTTCCAATAAACCTCATTGCAGAAACATTTCTTTTCAGCCTGGCCAGCTGAGGTTTGAGGCAGAAATGATGGATCTAAAGCAGATCACTTCAGCTTGATTCACCAGAGAGAGTAAAGACCCCCCCTACATGTGTGGGCAGCCTGCCTGCAGCTCTGCCAGTCCATGTAGATCTGGGGAACCTCCCCCATCACCACAGGCCTGTGGGGCTGGGGGACTGTCCCTCAAGCTCTGGCATGATAGGTGGTGTCACCTTCTTTCCTGCCCTCTGGATGGTCTGGAGGGTTGAGTATGCTCTCCATACACACAGGTACAGTGTAGATACCTACTCTGCCCTCCTGGAGCCAGCTGGACCAGTTGAAGCTTTGTGATGCTCCCAGTCAGAAAGTTCTGGAAACATGATCTCCCATTTAAGAACGGGAAAGGTTTTGGAAAAGGACTTTGAAATTAACCTATGTTTAGCCACAGTAGTCCATTAACCTAATGTTGCTGGGCTCTGGACACAGGCAGTCTGGTACTTGTGAAGAAGATAAAGGGTTAAATATCCAGTACAAATAGAAGGATTCTGTTAACGAATTCTTCTTGATATGAGGCTAAAATGAGGTCCAGTAAAAAACTCCACACTTTGTTGATATAGCTGGAAATCAAAATACATGAGAGCAGGAATAAAGCTTATATTAGATAGGTGCCATAGAGTTATTATTTAATGTACTATATGTATCTGCAAATTGAGAAAGAACAGAGTGGAAAGCATATTTCACAGAGTATGAGTGGAATGATTGATAAGGATCTTGAGGGCTTCATTGGAGAATCAGAACCTAAACCTAAAATGTGTATTGATGTCAGCTTTTACAGGAAGGAATTGGTAAAACCGTTCCCTGATCTAATCAGATAAAAAGTACCGAGTTCAACCACAGATGACAGTATAGAACTCATCTGTTGATAAAAATTCTTAGTAATATGACTTTTTATGTTATCTGCTGCTCTTTATCATGCCTTGGAAGAGACATTTTATATTTTGGCCCCATTTTTCATATTGGAATAATTAGATTGGGCTGCAGTGTGACAATTCTTGATTTACACATTTGGTCAATCTAATGAAATTAATTAGATTAAATGTGCTAAACAGTGCTTGATACATTAAACAGTACTTAATATTTAAATAACAAAATGTAGTTCTGCATGCCTTTCTGTTGCATTTACAGTTGAAAATGGTGTTCTTGGCCTGATTTTCAAATAAATGTGTGTAAATGGTAACAGTAAAGTAAACTACAAAATACTCTCACACACGCATCACTTATATAGCAGTGGTAGCCATACAGTGCATATGTAGCATATAGGTAACTGCTCAGTACATGATACATGTATATATAACTTAGAAAGTCTTGCAAAAGTTGTTTTTTTTTTTTCTTTTTTTTTTTTTTTTTTTTTTTTTTTTTTTGTTTTGTTTTTTTTTTTTTTTTTTGTTTTTTGTTTTTTTTTTTTGTTTTGTTTTGTTTTTTTTTTTTGTTTTTTATTACTGTATCTGAAAAGTAAAGGAGAAAGAAGTGGAAAGATAATAAACTAAATTTGCTCCATCTCACTAAACGATATCTCTCTGCATTTGTTTATGGGTCATGTATTTTAAATGAAAATCAGGTGGAGTTTTGATTTTTTTGTTGTTGTTATTACTTGTTTGTTTAGTTAAAAAGAAAACAGAAAGACCATATGCTTCTTCCATCATCGTAATTGCCAGTACAATGAGTTTCAACTGAAGATTTATGAGTAGTTTTGAAAAACTTCAATGATAAACCTGATGAAACTATATCCTATTTCTAGATTTGTAGAGGAACTTGCATAGTTCAAATGTTAGTATTGCAACAACAGACTCATCTACAATTACTCTCAAATGTCCAGATATAAAGGAGTATGTCTCATGGTTCAATTTTCCAGTAATCTTCTAAGCATGAGGAAATCATCCATTTTTTGTAAACGTTAGAATACATTCTGTAAGCATTTAAATACTCCATCATTAGCTGTTAGCTGTGTATTTAAGCCTTCTTTTTTCTATTTCAGTGAAAAAATTCAAGAGAAGTCTGCATCAGCTGTGTTGAGATTTAGGAGAGTAAGAAGTTACATGTTCACTCTTGCCATGTTTGTTCTTCACACTGTGAACGAAGTCTTTTCAGAAGAAATCTGTATTTTGCTCCAACAGACTCAAAAGTTTGGTTACACCTCACACAACCTTTCTTCTGTGTTTCTCACTGTAGGTCCCTTTCAGTGCTACGATGTCACCTGTTCGACTGCATTCATCCAACCCCAACCTCTGTGCAGACATTGAGTTTCAGGCTCCCCCAAGCCATGTGGCAGACCCTCTGGAGTGCTCTACTGAGTACATGAAGCTTCAAGAGGAATTCTGCTTGATGGCACAAAAAGGTAGCTGGAGATTGCCAAGCCTTTCCTGTAATGTGCTTCTCTGTTGTTTCTTTGTTGCCCCCACTTAGGTATGGCCAGGGCTTCCATCTGCATTGGGTGATGCTGTGTAAGCTTTTTAGCTGTTCAGGTGGCTTACACAAAGGCAACATTATTATCCTTCCTATATTTTCCATGCATGTCATAAATGTAGAGATAATAAATGCTGAAATTGTTTTCCAAGTCTTCTGAACTGCTTTCTGTAAATAAGTGACTGAATCTGCAAACATTTTTTTTTCCTCAACAAAATTTTGTCATTATTTCTTCCCAAAGATGATTCAGAATGTAACTGCTACACATAATGCTGTGAATTCATTTTTGTGCAATGTTTTCTATGTCAATGGAATCAATGGAAAAAGAGCTTATTACAGGAACATACTTTTGAATTGCAATTTTATTGCCAGTAAGTGAATGGCCCTACAAACGGAAAAATACCATTTAAAAAGGTTTTCTTATGTTTTCTGTGTATAAAAAATGTGAGACAGACATCTTAAAAAATTCAAGACCTGTTTAAAGACCAAGTAATCCTCTTTATTAGTACAATATTAAGTCTGTCAGAATTGATTTTTCTGTTACTCTGAAAAGTACAAATAAAAACCAGAAGGAAAATAGCACACATTGGACACAATTTTTCCAAATATGCACCTTTCCATATGTTCAGCACCAAAAATATGCTGAGATGAGATATGTGTGAACATACAGTATGCACTTTATGATGGCAAGCTGTTTATACTTAATTTGGCATGGATTTCTTGAAGTTCAGGCCCTTGTTTCAAATGTCCATTGCTGTGGGATGGAAGTCTCACTCTCTGTCGTTGTTGCTGAAGTATTGTAATAGAGGTCAATGTAATTTCTGCAGCCAAGAAAACACCTGTTGTATTTTTTTCTTTTTGCTTAGTGCATTCTCTTTTGAAGTCTGCCTTTAACAGCATAGCTATAGAAAAGGAGAAGCTAAAGCAGATTGTTTCAGAGCAGGATCTTACAGGCCACAATGCTCAAATAGCTCACCTCAGACAGTCCCTCTCTCAGGTATGTTCTTGATTTGATTTCAAGCACATCTATCTTGCCTGATGCACTATTTATTTTGTATTTTGGCTATTTCCTGAGGTAAAAGGAGCCAAGAAAAAGCCAAGTTTTCAACCAGAACTATGGCATAATCTCTTATGTAGATCTAACCTCAGTGCATGTGGAGGTGAAGAATATAATTTGTGTAAGCCTGTATGTGTTCCAGTTTTACAAAGTCAAGAAAAAGGATCAAATGTTTTTATGCAAATGCTAGATGTCTTTCTTGGAGCTGTTCCAGTACAGCCATGGAAATGTTCTTGTTTTTGTAATTAAGTTTTAAATTTTGACTGTATATTGTCAGATTTGTTTTATATGTCCATGTCTCTAAATGCAAAAGGAATTCTGGGCTGCAATAAATGGGTAAATTGGATTTCCAGATACACACTGTTAACTCTCCAGTAGCTTTTCCACTTAAGCTAAAGGAAAAAAATATAATTTGCTTTAGTGGGGAAGAAGAAATTAGGAACAATAAGTCCTCAGGTTGCAAAATAATTTTTAAAATTCATTGTCAAGGACGGATAAAAGCATTTGCTGGATTGGTGTGGAGGTCTGCATCTGCAAGTATGAGCAGATGTTTAAAGACAAACCTTTCTATAAATACAGAGGCATATCATGTTATGCAGATTGATTTCTGTGCATTGTGATAAAAATGGGTTAGAGGCAAGAGATAAATGTAATAATTTCTGGTTTATTGACAGAAATTTATCTAAGACCTATGGGTATTTATTAGCAATTTGCATGAAATAGGGAATCATGTATTCTTCTTGGTCCTGGCCTCCAACGTTAGTTTAAAAGTCTCTGTCACACATTAGTTCACAATCTCAGTGGAGAATTGCCTGTGACTGGGTTTGTCCAGTCCTGTGACCAGGTTTGAGCTGTTGAAGAAGCTACTGTCAGGCTGCTGTTAGTTATTACTTTCCCTCTCTGAGGGATGTCAACTATGAACATGCCCAGACCATTTCAGAACAAAGCAAAATTGGGTAATTTAAACTGTTTAGTGACAGTTTAAGCTTACCTATTTTCCTTTGGTCTTTCTTTGTTTCAGTACATTCATGCAATCTGTTCCTCAATCTGCACTAGGGGGAGACAGAAGAAGGTTCTTACTCCATTGTAACAATCCTTCTCTACTGAAACAAAATGTCCCTCTGTTCTTTTCTATAATCCTCAGTGCTGGGGATATATTAAGGTTAAGGCAGCCATGTTCTAGGTATGTAGCATATTATACTTCTGGATTTCAGAATCTTGCACGCTAGTCTTTACAAATAGCAGATACTACATATGTATGTACCCAAATTTATAGTCTAGGTTGGACTTTAAAATAGAAGAAAAGTCAGCAGATACTAGACACCAGTTGAATTCTGTTGGTATTTGTGATACTGTAGTGGATCAGTAGTTTGAAACAAGCACAAAGGTAAATCTATAACATTGATCTGGGTGGGTGGACAATGATATTAGCAAATATGTTGGTTTCACAGGAAATGAAGAAATTTCCTTTTGCAGCTTCTGAGTGCTGATAACCTTGACTCAGAAGAGGCTGTATAGTTGTAAACCTAAAATTGCCTCTTTGGGCGTTTTGTGGGTTGTTCCCATGTGTTGTTCTGCAGTTTCACTCTTTGTTGCTGCATTCACTCCCCATTTCCATAATGTACATAACCCACCAGTACACCTGCCAAAGAGCTCTCTGAAGAACCAAGGTAGAATGCCAATGTTACATTGTGGGAGAGCATCTGTACCTCCATCTCCCGAAAACCAGTGTGGGCAAACTAACCAAAGATGAAATCATGTTAGAGAGGATCTCAAAATAGGTATCTCCTTATAAATGAAAGAAAGGAGGTTCTGTGATTTTTTTTTTTTTTTTTTTTTTTTTTTTTTTTTTTTTTTTTTGGATGTTTTGTGGATNCTGGAAAGAAGCTTTTTTCCCTCTTCTTTTGTTTTTGGTGGGTTTGGGGTTTTTTTTTGTTTGTTTGTTTGTTTGTTGTTTTTTTTTCTTTTCCTTTTTGTCTTTTTAATTTTTTTAATGTTTACATTTTAATTTTAAATGAAATGTGCAATTTTTATTTTAAGGCTCTCAACCAGAATGCTGAACTAAGGAGTCGCTTGAACAGAATACATTCAGAATCTGTTATTTGTGATCAGGTTGTCAGTGTAAATATTATCCCTAGTCCTGATGAGGTAAGACTTTGGCCTTTAATGGATTTAGAGTTCAAACAAACCTTGCTAATTCTCACTAAATAGCTGAAATGCACCCCAAAAAATTATGGAATTTTTCAGATTGGCAAATGTTCATTCATAGAAAAAGCCAGGTTATATTTCCTTACCTACTATAAAGCTTCAGTGTTTTGTTTTCCATATGTCAGACATGAAAGAACTCAGCTTGGTCTCCTTAGAGAAACAGAGAACTCCAGTTTTGGAATATTAATTCTTGGCTGTGGGAATTAGTGAGGTTTTATTGTATTTGAATGTATCACACAGTAGCTGTCCAATTCTGTATCTTAGTTTCTTGCCAAATCAGCAGAACAATTAATTACTTAATGACCTGATTTTGCAAGTGTGTAAAGCGCCTCACATTTAGAATCTTGAATGGTACTGTTAAAATCAAAAGGTTCAGTCCGTGAACCAAGCATTGCACTGATATTTTTGCAACACCTAGTTTTTCTTGTTTTGCTTTCCTTAGTCAACAGACTAATCAACATTCGTATTAATAACAGTGAGCTTCCCTTGTGACAAATCTGAATTTGAGGACTATAATATATTACAATTAGTATGGTCACTTTGGCAACCATTCTGCTTGCATTTTACAAAAATGTTTTTGATTTGTCATTTCCACTATTTTTTTCTATGCATGTGCCATTTCAGTTAACATAGTCTTGTCTCCTAATTATTTCTTCCAACAAGCAAGAAAGGTAAAATTGTTTTTGTTTATTTGCTTTTTGAAAATGTCCAAACAATTTTCCAAGAATCCAGCATGTTGGAGGCTAGCAACAGAACATAGAAGCGAAGTGGTGCCACAGCACAGCAATCTGCAGTGAAGTTCTGGGCAATGACCTTCTCTTCTGTTCTGTATTTTTTTGTTGGTTAGCTGTTTCTTTCTCATTTGTTCATCATTGTCTTGGTAGAAGTGTGCCTGACTGAAGAGGCTTTTCAAAGTAGTTTCCAGATCTCTCATTCACTTATCTTGCTTGTTTTATATATATCTATAATCTTGCAGCATGTAGATAATGCCTGTGTGAGGGTCTTTTTCAGGTAGGAGCATGTGCATATTTCCAAGCCTCTCTAGTTTATGTGAAGCCTCAAAATTTTGATCACTTTCTGTAAAGATTAGAGTAAAACAAGCTTCTGTTTTCATTATAATTCCTCAAACATCAAAATCCATCTACAATCTTGTAAGTCCTAATGAAAAAGGAATGGGTTTTGACCTCCTGGCTTGTTTATGCATTTTTGGGGTTTTTTTTTAGTGCGTTTTGAGGTAACTGTATAGAATAATTCTACAGAATTAAGATGTCAACAAAACCATATGCAGTTCTGGAATAAGATGAATGGGGATTATGTTGCAATCTTAAGAGTTAACCAAAGGACTTCAGTACTTTCCTCTGTATTATCTCCCAGCAGCAACATGCTGTATAAATTAAGAGATTAAGTCTGAGATTTGTTTCCCTCCACAGCAACAGATCCTGTGGTAAAATGGTACTGGGAGAACATCTTAATATTTCTTATTGTGATAGCCTGCAGAGTAACATTGAAATCTGGTGTTCCAGCCATCACTAGCAGGAAGAGGAGGGTATATTTAGCTATTTTAGCTTTGTGCATTACTGACATTGTCATAGCACAGTTCTGAATCCTTGACTTTGCTGTTACATTTCTTTATAATAAACCATAGAGAGTTCATTCCCTTTAATAATACCGAGTCAGTGTTAATGGTGTATTGCAAATGAGATTTGGAGCATAAACATAGAATAAAAGCCCATAAAAATACATATTATAGCTATCCTCCTAAATATTCTGACATTTCAAACATTGTTACTAAACTGGTCCACAAGGTCATTTATTTTGAAAGTAACTTGTAACTCCCTGACCTTATAAAGCTTTATAATTAAATTTTAGTTTTATCAAAGCTAGCTCCCAGTGATGTAATATTTTATTACCAGATGTCATTTAATCTGAAATTCATGGTTGAACTTGTCTGACACAATCCAGCTGTTGTCCACAAAATCAGTTCTCTGCATAGAGAACTAGATCTGCAATTTCATGCCGCTAAAATTTGGCAGTAGATGTTGGGCAAGCCTCAAAATGAAGACATGTATCTCACTGTTCAAAATGCACTTTATTTTGTCACCCTGAGTCTCATCTGTTAGGTACACATAAAGTCCTATTAAAACTCTGCCTTTACTCTGTGTGCTTATATTTGGCATAGAAATCTTGTTCAGGTGATTTACCCCTTCTACACATATTTCTTTAATATTTGAAATAATACTTTTACTTTTCTGTGCTTTATTTACAGACAGGTGAACAAATTCATGTTGGTTTGCCACTGTCTCAGCAAGTTTCTAATGAAAGCAGGCTGTCTATGTCTGAATCTGTTTCAGAGTTCTTTGATGCGCAGGAAGTGCTCCTCTCTGCCAGCTCATCAGAAAACGAGGTAGGCTGTGACAGCAGGTGGTACCTGGGCTGCTGTTCAGAGTTAGGTTGTGCTACCACTGGTGAATTCTTTTTTTAAGTAATGCTGCTTAGAATAAAAAAGTATCAGAATGTATAAAGTGTCAATAAAGAAACCCGAGAACACATACAGAGGTGCAGGAGTTCCCTGAAGTGTAAAACTGAGTTGAAAGTTAGTTGTGTCAGTAACTTACATTCAGTACGTGTCCTTTCATGCCCAAAGGATGACATAGACTGTTACAGTTGACTGTGAGGTCAGTGAAATTTAGATTTTCAAATAATCTTTAAAAAAATCTTCTACTATATATGTTTATAAAGTTGTTCTCTGTAATGAGAGAAATAGACAAAGAAGTAATATTTCTGGAAAAAAACAGTTGTGTGAAACAATTTTTTAAAATATTCTTAATGCTGATGAGATTCTTGTTTTGCAAAATGATAGACTGATGTTTACATAACTTGTTTGCTGAAACATGTCACATTTTATTGTTTGGTTCTTTATAAAAAGCACAAATCTGACTCATCTTATCTCTTCTCATTTCCCATCCCTAAGTGCATTATGTTATCAATTTTATCAAATTTATCAAATCCCTGATCTTGCTTGAAGTCATGTTTTGAAGATCTAATGTCTGTATTTGGATAATAAGGAATTCACAAACATGAGGACAATGTAGTATTTCTTTTGACACTTTTACTGCTTTGGCTCTATGGATTGATTGAAACATCCAGTTGATTCAGCTACTAGTTCTAATTGGATAGAGATTATTTTTTTGAATATTTGTGTTTCAGTTAACTATTTTTGTCTGTTTTGTCAGTATATTTTATATTTATTTGAGTTAATGGATATTCTATTTATGTTTTAGGCTTCTGATGATGAATCTTATATCAGTGATGTGAGTGACAATATATCTGAGGACAACACCAGTGTTGCAGACAACATTTCTCGGCAAAGTATACTGTGTTCCAAACTTTGGGAAATTACGTTGGTTATGTTCATGTACCAGAATTACTGCATGTCAATGCAAGACCAACTCAGCTGAAAACAGTGAAGTTGGGCTTGCTTGTTCTGGCAGTGATTTGGTTGAATGGAGAACTCTGTTTTTCTTAGTCTGGTGCTTTCTTATGACAATATTTTTTTCCTTTCCCAGTTCTTAATGGTGAGTTAACAGGAGGCGCATTCAGAAATGGACGGAGGACTTGTCTCCCAGCTCCCAGCCCTGACACCAGTAACATCAATCTGTGGAATATTTTGAGAAATAACATTGGCAAAGATCTTTCCAAAGTATCCATGCCAGTTGAGCTAAATGAACCTCTGAATACCTTGCAACATCTTTGTGAAGAGCTGGAATACAGTGAACTCTTGGACAAGGCTGCTGAAACAGATGATCCTTATGAACGCATGGTAATGTGTAGCACATCTTCTGTCTGTGTTAAAAAGGGAACTGTTGAGTGGGGTCTATGCAGGGTCCTCTCTTTCTCCTGGTCACAGGCAACAGACCTCCCTGCTGGGTCAGAAAAGTGTTGTGAACAATTACAGGTGGTAGGTTTGATCTGAACAAGTCTGCGGGACTTTTCTTGACCTCAAATCCAGTCCTGCAGTTGTAATTCATTTATTTAAGATTGATCTCACGCTCTGTGACTGTAGATGTAGGTATTGGCAGTTTGTAACTCTGCAGCATCCCTTCCTGGCTTTCAGTGATCAAACCCAGCAGCCTTTGAGAGTTAATCAAGACAGTGGCTGCCTTATGATCAATTTAGGTGTGAATGAGATGTCCTCCCAGGCAATTTCTAAGAGAGGTGTTTCAAAACAGCAGAAGAAAGTTTGCCTGGGCAGCCTGACTTCAGCTCCCCTGTAAGTCTGTTTTGATTTTTTAACTGACAGCCAGCAGCCTGTGCTTAGCTCTAAGGGTGCTTTGATCTGTCACATCTCCTTTTCCTCCGAAGACACAGGGAAAGGCTGTAAGGGAAAGTTGGCAGTGTTGTTGCTGAACATATCTGCTGTTCCCTGTTATGGGTTGGCAGCACTGTGGATAGCTGGGAGAAGAGAGGTTTCCTTTGGCTGTTACACAATCATGCACTCAAGTCCCTGAACTGCCGTGTTAACAAGGCCTGCAGCAGAGTGAGGAGTCCTAAACACCGAAGAAATTGAACCTGTCTTGTTTTTTTTTAACTCTGCAAATGGCACCTGTAACCTAAATAATCATGGCATGTCATTTAACTTATTACTCCCAATCAGGCCTAGCTTAGAGATTATTAAATTGTGGTTGTACATATAGACAAGGGGGCTGTTAAGGCTGCACGTGTGTGGAAGATTTGGAGAGAACTCAGTGCTAAGGACATGTAAGTTAGAGCTGTTTATGTTTGGTACTAAATAAAATAGTTCCCATAGGAAAATGGAACGTGATCTTGTAATTAGAAGTTATTATGTAATATTTATTCACAGGAGGAATGACTAGAGCTGGGTCTGTTTTAGGTCACTAATGATAAGCCTGCTCAGAGGGAAAAAAACTGTGTCATGTGAAGGTTGTCATTTTTAGGGACTGTTGAAAGACTGAATGAGGCCATGAAGAAGAAGAAATTATATCAAGAGAAGAAATAACATTTATACTGGTTCTGGCTGGGATGCATAGTTTCACTCTCAGACATACTTCATTAATGCAGTTGTCACTCTGAGCAGAGTTGTGTGGTACCTCATAATGATGGCACATACACAAGAATGTCTGCCTATTCTCAGGTTCTGGTCTGTATTTTTACAGGTTCTCATTGCTGCTTTTGCAGCATCAGGCTATGCCTCTACATACTTCAGAGCAGGAAGCAAGCCATTTAACCCAGTGCTTGGTGAAACTTATGAATGTATTAGGGAAGACAAAGGATTTCGATTTTTCTCAGAGCAGGTAAAACTTGTTTATAAATAGAGACCCCTGTTTGATTTATAGTTTTTGTTCTTCATTTTATAGAATAATCCCATTTTTTCTTTCTACTTAGAATGGTTTGCTTTCTTAGAAGTAAATAAATATCATTAATATGAGTGGACTTCATTAAATGCTAGAAGGAATACATTTTTAAATAATCATAAGGGACTGTTTTAAGTATGATGTTTTAAGTACAACCACTTAAGTTGTATCAGTTTTCATAGCAACATGGGCTATTTAGTATTTTCATATTGCAATAATGATTGTACTGCCTTAGAAATGAAACTTAAATGTTTTTAACTCAACCAAACTGTTTTTCAGGTTAGCCACCATCCTCCCATTTCAGCCTGTCACTGTGAATCGAAAAACTTTGTGTTTTGGCAAGGTATACTTTTTAATTCAGAAGCATAACTCCTTTTTTATTGTCAAGTAAAAACTTTGTAAAAGCTGAGTTTTGCATTTGGAACTTACTTAAAATTTCTATACTTATTATTTTGAAATGACATATTATAAACTGATGATCTGATTTATCTTACTCCAAATTTTCATTAAGAGTGAGCAAACATGTTGCAACTTCCCCTTGCTTGCAGCCTGTTTATACTCTTACGTTTAAAAGGTTCTTACCAATGAAATTACTATTTCTTACAAACACAAGTAGTTCTTTTTACAGATGAAAAAATTACTCTTTCCTTGTACCTACTGGTGTATGCCTTTAATTTGTATTGAATGTTTGCACAAGACATTTGACAATCATGTAGTAAAGACACAATTCTTAATTAAACTTACATTTAGTTTTTCTAATTTTCTAGGTTTTTTTTTCTTTAGTATTTTCATGGCAAATTCATACTATCTACTGCCCTGTTTTGAATTGGGTAGTCTAGCACAGATGGTCTGGTGCCACAGATCAGTGCAAGGGGGAGACCTTGGTCATTTCAGTTTTTTAAGTATTTCAATATTATATTCAGATATCAGGTGGAAAAACAAATTCTGGGGGAAATCAATGGAAATTCTGCCTGTTGGGACCTTGAATGTGACTCTTCCAAAGTAAGCTACTGTCCTCTCTCCTCTTGTTTTCAGTCTTTGGTGCACTCTAGTCTGTGATGCCTTGTGAATGGGTTGGGGTAAGCAGACATCTCATGGATTGTACTGGTGAGAGTTGGTGCCCAGCTCTAATCCCTCCTTAGCGTTCAGGTGGGGCTACTGGAACATTTTTGAGCCTGAAGATCCATTTCTGGTTTTGAAGGAAAAATATACACTATAGAAAGTGATGGAGAGAGGGGGATAGAAATGTTTTTGGAGAGAGAACCCATGTTTTGTATATGCAGTAGTGATGTGCCATTCAGAACAAGGCTGCAGTGCAGGACTGTCAGCAGCTGGTGCTGTCCTGAGGCTCTCAATGCTGCTGAGTGTTCTCTCAGAACAACCAGAGCATGAAAAGTCTTTTTTCAAAATGTGGATAAACCTATGTTCTTCATACTTTGTATGAAGATGTTGGCAGAGTAGTAAGAAGCAGTAGCTTCATCACCAGTGAGATCAGTTGTGGCTTATAAATCCTAAGAATATGCAAAGAGTGGATACTTTAACATGACTTTTGCTTTTGCAGTGGTGTTCTTGCTCCTGTACATTGCAGCCAGCCTTTCTTTCTGCCTCTAACAGTATAGCATCACTTCACCTCTTTATCCATCTCATGATATTGAAGTAAATGCACTCTGGAGCAGCTTTGTCTTCTGTCTTCATGCCTTCCCCTAAACTCCAAAGGAGAATGTGCTTGGCACAATTTAGTTCTCTGGTTTTATTCTCTTGTTTGATGTTAGAGATACTGTGTCTGGATAGTTGTTATAAAGGGAAAGGGATGATGTGCCAGTCTGCTCCTGGCTTCCTACTTCCTTTCCTTGATCTCCTTTCTCATATTTATTTTGTTCCGTTTGTGTTTTAATTACATTTTCTGCGTATAGTCTCAATTCAGCCTTATGTTGATCTCTGGGTCACTGTCCTGCCCCTATAGGATTTGTGGCCAAACTTCATGCTCTGAGGACAGTGAATAAGCCATGGAGGGCTTCAGTGGTTCATAATGTGTTATTTGTGGTTTATAGCACCTTTCTGTAGTTCTGAGCACCGGAGCTCATGTGAGCTTCTCTAAGGAGGATTAGTAATTTAACCAGATAAAGGACTTTGTCATCTGTGCAGGTGTTTTTGGGTGATATGGTTTGTTTTTACAATAAAGGAGCAACGTTTTATTTTTTTGTCAGTAATGATCATGATGACTAGATGTTACCAACTACTTCTTAATCTGTTCTTAGGTATGGAGATTACTATGTCTGGAACAAAGTCACTACTTGCATACATAATATTCTTAGTGGAAGGAGATGGATAGAGCACTACGGAGAGATAACTATCAGAAACACAAAAAGCAGTGTTTGTATTTGTAAACTCACATTTGTCAAGGTAACCTATGGATGCTAATATATATCTTACATTCATATAACTGCATAATTTAAGGGTACATCCTGTTTCTTCACTATTCCTGAAGTCCACATTCCACATTTTATCTTTTATTTCTCTTATCAGTATTCATAAAAGGTAAATTGTCAAATGAGAATTCTGTGTCAATTAGTATGATTCTATTCCACTGGATGTTTGATATCAGTGTGCACCATTGCTGTATAGTTATGTGCTGTACTGTTGATGGTTTTGATTAAAAATAAAATGTCAATTTTTCTTTTTGTATTGCCACAATGAAAACACAAATTCACTTTACACTACCATGCCATTTTACTTCTCCTTCAATTAGAATTTGTCAGTCAATATTTTATCTCTTTACATTACATGTTACTGCTGTGGTTCATAGTATTTTAA